>JBCEWB010401211.1:0-20603 GCA_039654565.1 Peronia peronii
TTACAAGGTGCCAGTGAACAGCCACCTGCTGAAATTGAAAATGGGGAACGGACCCCATAGGTTCACCAACCACGGGATGCCCGCTGCCTGCGACACATGTGGAGACACTAACGATGTCAGCCACTACATGCTCCGGTGCCAGAGGTTCAAGGACCAACGCAGGGATCTGGTCCAGTATGTGAGGAGCGCCGGCAAACTCCTCACGTTGGAAATGGTGCTCCGGCACGATGTATCAATGGCACTGAAGAAGCTGTAGTGGCAACGTATCCCAAACTGACGTCGGACTGAAACTGTGACGCAAAACTCAGTAAAAAACACCGATTATAACAGTCCGAACACGAAACAGGTGGAAGGTAGCAAACCTTGCCAGCCCCACTGGTGGGGGCAGTCTCTTTATGGCCCCAGCAGCGGGGCCCCGATGCAGGACAAAGCAGGTAATCCCCCCTACTGAGCGAAGGGGAATGCCAAGGGACCACGGGACAGGGAACCCGTGAGTCCCCTGTCTGAGTGGGACAAAGCACACACAGCTTTGAGGATGCGTTTGGCTCTCTCCAGTGTACCCAGACAGCACCTCAACTAGAAGGCAGTCCGGACGAAACTTCAGCAATGCGGGCGTAGCCCAGCTGTGAACTAAAAATACATGGGACAAGAGGAGGGGAGACTGAAGTGACGGTCTCCCATATCCCACTCCCTGTCCTAGGCAACCGTTTTCAAGGCGAAAGCTAGTCACGATTGGTTGTGGCAGGAGAGGGTTCCTTAGGTGCACCCCCTCTTGAAGTGCGCCGCCACGCCGGGCCCACATATGGTATGTCGGTAACTACTCTGGAAGTCCGGGGGGGGGGGGGGGGGGGGACTAGGTGTGCAGTTTGTGCGACTGTGGTGCGACTTTGGCACGTAGCCTCGGGTAGACCAAGCACTGGGTGGACAGGAGGCGGATGGCGGTAAAGGCCAACGGAGGCAAAGAAAATGCAAACTAAAGTCTAACATGCCAAAAATGCAATATTCAAACATCCCGGTATGGCACCACTCCTCCGGGGCAAGCCGAAAGGGACCGAACCCAAAACGAAAACGAAAAACAAAGACATATATATTACAATGACAAAGATTCATATATATGACAATGACAAAGACAATGTTCAATTGATAGAAACAGTGTTAAGTTGCCACTGTTCATTATATTTTGACACATTACCATTGACGCATAGTCTTGTATTCTAATTTTCAGATATATTCAGGAATACATTTTGAGATGCAACAACCAAATTTCTGGGTATATTTTTCTTATGGAGTATCTAAAACACATACACTCCCAATTACTAGTCAAAAAACAGTTAAATCCTTATTGAATTCAGTTAAGTATCTGTGTCTTAACATAAGTCTGAGAAACCTTCTAAATATTATTAGAGATGTTAAAATGTTTACACAAGTTAACCAGAAAGCAGAGAATCATCTTATCACCATCTTGATTTATCTCTATAAAGTTTTGCCTCCTAGATGGTAAGTAAGTCATTTTGGGGTGAGGGGAAAGGGTCAGTAGGCTTTATAAACACTTGCCTTACCTAATCAAATGCCAATTTGTTACATGTTCCATTTGTTCTTAGGGTGTCAACTTGTCGGGTGGACAGAAGCAGCGTGTGTCACTAGCCCGTGCTGTCTATGCCAATGCAAATGTCTATCTGTTTGATGATCCTCTCAGTGCTGTGGATGCTCATGTAGGCAAACACATTTTCAACAAGGTCATAGGTCACAATGGCTTGCTCAAGGACAAGGTCAGTGACAATAAACTAACCCAGACTGATATCAACTTTTATAATAATCAAACAGTGTTTATCTTTTTATGTGGAGTTTCAATAAAATATTGTGTAAATTTACTGGATTGTTCTGGTTTCCAGAAATTATTATTTTTGTTATCAAACTCACTCTAGGTTTCAGTATGATTCACATAATGAATTAATTTGTCTTTTTGATTTTTTTCTGAGTGTCTGTTTGTATGTTTCTGTCTTTTACACTTTTGTCTCAGTTTTCCACAACAAAAATGAGTCTCTGTAAATATTCTCAGACCCGTGTGCTTGTAACTCATGGAGTTCAATGGTTACCATTTGTGGATAACATCATTGTGCTAAGGGATGGATGTATCTCAGAATCTGGCACTTACAAAGAGCTTATTTCCCACGATGGTGCTTTTGCCCAGTTTCTGAAAGATTTCTTTGCAAAAGATGGCAAAGTGAATGATCAGGAAGGTAAGTCTGCAAGACTTCCTGCTTCCATTTTGGGTCTCCATATTCAGTCTGGCTTATCAGGAAAAAAGTTCCCTAATGATTTAAGAATGTCTCAAAACAGTATCATCAGATCATTATCACCAAAAGAATGATAAAACTGATTTGATTTTTATTCAGCTATAAACTATTCTGTTACATGAATTGAATTTTATTCCTGGGGCTTGATACAAATCATTGTGTGAAATCATTGTGTGCTTTCTTTAAAGGGGTAGTGCAATGTCATGGACAACCTATGCTGTTTGTTATAAAATAATAAACTTCTAGTAGCCAAAAATGTGTTAGTTTTGGGAAAACATCACCGTTAATGTGTTTATTTTGCAAAATAAGATGGCTTCCGGTTCTACATTTCTTTTGCTGATTCTCTACCCTATTAACATGTGACGTCATATGTTTCCACGCATCTCTGTACTACCAAGGCTGCGAGTCTCGCAGCCGACTAGTAAAGCCCTATCAATTTGAGCCTCAGGGTGTTTGTTTTGACTCTGCCTTGGCTTCGGAATGACACATATGATATTTGCAATGAGCCAATGGTAGGAGAAAGGGTTGTACTCATAAAAGCATCAATTTCATATTATGGGTGTCAATTTTATCACCCCTCATCACTCAGACTATTTCCATTACAGATGTGTTCATAACTAAATATAACTGCTTGGACCAAACCACTTCACATAGGAATGTATTTATGTTCTTGCTATAGAATCTCTGTGTAAAATGCAAGCTATCATCCCTCCAACCATATGGACTTAGAGCATTGTTATTAGATCAGATCAGCTGACGTTGACAGGGCAGAATGACTACAAAGAAATTATATAAGTGATCTAAAGGTAGCATACACTGAGAGCAAAAGAAAGCTGTCTGATATCTAAACTAATAGATATTTAGGCCACTTTGGCTTTCATTCATAGCAATTATAGCTCACTTCTGCTCTCAATAGCTTGGTCACTGGTCAGTGCCTAACTTGTTGAGTGGGTCAAGTGGTCAGGGGAATCTGTGTTATTATTCTTTATGGTATAAAACAAAGGGACTAAATCTAGTTGGTATTCTTCTCTTGATCATCGTTTCTTTTGATTATAGTTTCGGAGCATTTGAGAGGACTTGAGTGGGCCATGTGGCCCTGGATTTCTGTTCTTCTCCTCTGTTCAAGAGGATTTCATTTTTGGGCATGGAATTTCTCACTGTTCTATTAGGTAAAGTTTTCTTTACCTTTTGAAGGAGTGTTTATTGAGCTGCGCATACTTCTTATGGCGATAATTTCAAACTGGGGCGATAAGCCCCAAGTTCAAGTGACATGGTGAGAAATATCACAGGGCAACGAGGAGCCCCTAAAAGCGCCCGACTATCCTGCGACTGACAGTTCTCAGCCACACAATACACCATTGTTTACATACTGAATAGGCCCACTCAAGCATCCCGTTAGTGTGCCTTCTGGAAACAGATGATGTCACGTCCAGTTTACGGTCAGTTACGGAAAACTGAGTGGTCCGAACGACGCCATTTCTTTAACTGTTAAAATCTCAAATTTAAGAAGCCATCAGCTTCTAATTTGTATGTCAGTGGGTTTACAATAATTGTAACATTTCATCTGAGGCAAAAATAAAAAAGAAACTTGACACAACAAAATGATGTTGCACTACTCCTTTAACCATAAAGATTCAATAAAGCTGTATAATGGACACCATTATGAAGAGTCATCTCAAGTGAAAGTTCAGTTACTGTCATGTCAATGATTGTTGATGATTGTCTTGTTAAAAAAGATGAAACAAGATTTAGAATGATGTTAATATCTATCTGTCTTTTAGTTCAGACGGTCAAGAAAAATATTTTCACTCGCTTGAGCTCTCTAAATGAAGCTGATCCTCAGCCTGTCAGGTAAGAGTTCTTCTGAACAGGTCATTGATTTATATGTTATTGAATCTTTATCCTCTTATAAAATATGAGTCAAGTTTGGATGGTTTAATTATATGGCATAGTGAATGGGTGGATGGTGAAATGATAAATGATCAGTGGATATCTGACTAGATATATAGATAGAGAGTGGGCAAGAAAATGGAGGCAGATGGGGTTTTGCTTGTACCACATTGCAATTCAAATTAATAGGTCTGTTTCAGAAATGCTGTTATACTGAGGACTTCTCTCTTTTCTAGACATTCAAGGCATTATGCATCGGAGATTTCATTTACTTCTTATTTCATATTTTTCACACTTTATATTGAAATATCTTGACAATACAAGGATATTCATAACATGATGTCCAAACTCAACATAGAAAATGAAATTATTCATTCATCTTTTAATGCAAAATTATGTTAGTTAGTTGCCTGAAGACTGAAAGAAGCAAAGTAATGTTTGGACTACTTTTGAGTCATGTCAACAAGAAAAAAAATGCAGAATGATCATAAGAATAAATCCATGTAATTTGCCAATGTTCTGACTATCTTTCATAACCTCTGCATCATTTCAAAGATTTATTGTTATCTGTCCTATCTGCCTTTATGTTTAACATTTTTCTTATGTTTTTGTTTGTGAGTAAAAATATATTTGTCTCATACCAGTGATTTGTTGGTTGATGAAACTGAATGTTCAATTGACAAGCCCCAGTCAAGTAGTTCATCTGACAATGACAGTGAAGAAGAAAGGAATAATCCTGAAATACAGGAAGACCTCAGCACAAAAGCAGATGACGAAGAAGTAATAGATGATAATGATGATATACAAATCAATAATGAATATGACAAGTGCAAAACAGAAGGGAAAATAATTGATGAGGAGGAAACAAAGCAAGGCAGGGTAAGAAAAAAAAATGGTTTTCAATTTAAATTCTAATCTTTGTATAGTTCATCTAAACAATCTATTAGTAGTAAATTGATAAAATTTCATTTTGTATCTTTTTCTCAATTCTGAAAGAGATATTTTATGTATTTTCTGTGTCATCCCATCACCTACAGCCATCAAGCTATGAAAAAAATCACATATGAAGCCAGTGTTACACTACACAACCATAAACTACATACATATTTAGACCTACAAATAAAATTGTCTCAAAACTGTTACAGAGCATCCATGTTGTCACTCTAAAATGAATAGAAATAATAGACTTGTTAATGATCAGTTGAGTATGGGTGCTAGGAGAAGGCAAATGAGGTTGTTTCATATTGTCAGTTTATTATTATTATTATTATTTAGATTTATCAGTATCCCCTGAGACTGACAATCAAAATATTATGAGTTTAAAGCATTAAGCATTTTATAGTTCTGTTCTTATTTTCTTTTCATATTTTTTCTTTTTTTTGTGGTTATTATTGAAAAGATGCAGAAAATGAGTTGCTCTGGAACCCTTTGGACACATTTTGTACTTGCTCTTCATGATTCCGCTTATTCTTACTTTCAGTTTTGAAAACATGAAGCATTTTATAAACTGGTAATTATTCCTCCAACAGGTCTCTCTAGCAGTGTACAGAGAGTATAGCAAGGCTGTAGGACTGACATATATCCTGCTGTTCATTTCAATGTTTGCTGTCCTTGTGACAGCTAGGGAGTTCAAGGTTATCTGGTTTGGCAAATGGACAGAGGATCCCTTGTTAGCCAATACTTCCCTAATGGGCAGTGAAATTTATCACAACACTGCATGGTACTATATGTCAGTGTATGGACTGAGTGGAAGTATTGAAGGTAAGACTACTGTAGATCTGGCATGATCATGAATGTTTAAAGCTTCCCATACACTTTAAGTTTTTACTGCATTCTAACTGTGCAGTCTGGGATTGCCCATTCGTAGAATGTATGTAAGTGTAAACTGGTTCAAGTATATTGTCGCAGAATTCCTAACTGTGTGAATCAGGCAATGCATGAAATTTTTCACTCAGTTGTGCCAGGCCAAAACTGAATGCAAACATACTTGTGTCGGTACCTGGACAGACAATCAGTTCTTCATTATCCTATACACTGATGCATAGCAGAAAGAGATCTAGCCTACAAAATTGTACTTCCCTTTGGGAAATGGCTACTGTGAGCAAGGAAAAACTCTTTGACTTTTATGGAAATGTGCTATGCTCAGGAATGTTCATGAAAATGGAAAAGCAAAAACCATATAAAGAGAAACAAGTGAGATGTGACTATTCTATTGTCTCAGAATATTTTCACACTCTTGATCAAAATACTGACTGAGATTCCATTGTTGACTGAAGAAGTAAAAATAAGGATGAACAATATCAGGAGCACTGTAAGGCAGGAGCTGAAGATAGCTGAGAGCAGAAAACTATATGGAGTTGAAGCAGACAAGATCTTCAGCCCAAAATTTTGGCATTAAGGAAAAAAAAAACAAAATCTTAAATCCTAGAGTAACATTATTGTCAAGGAGAAGGACCAAGCCACAGGATGAGACACTGAACATGTCTGTGACTGACAGTTCACAGCCATGCTCACTTAAATTAACTCCTGAAGTAGAGTCAATACATATGAAGGAAATACGGAGTCAAATTAACTGAAAGTATATAGCTGGCCTATGTTTTTAAAAATTGATGAGAGAAGAGAAAAAAAGAAATTGTTATTCTAACATTTATTAGTCTGCTGTTAAGTGTATGTACCATGCTTAAGCATTCAAAACAAAATAAAATATGAAAAAAACAACTATAATTGCCTTTGTTAATTTCTTTCAATTTAATTCACATAAGCAGGCAGACACATAATAACATGCGTTACATATGAGATCTAGACAACCAGCAACAATTAGTTTTCAAATTACTATGAAATGAAAAAAAAATTGAAATTACTGTAATTCCCATATTTATAGTGAAAGTGGTAGTGCAACATCAGTTCGTTGTGTCAAGTTTCTTTTTGTTTTTGCCTCAGTTGAAATGTTAGGTTGTTGTAAACCCACTGACATAGGAATTAGAAGCCAATGGCTTCTTAAATTTGAAATTTTAACAATTGAAGAGACAGGATTGTTCGAACTATTCTGACCATCTCGTGGTTTTCCATAACTGACCATAAACCAGACGTGACGTTATTTTTTCCCGAGGACATGCTTTGGGGATGCTTGAGTGGGTCTATTCAGTATGTAAACAGTGGTGTATTGTGTGCTGTGAACTGTTGGTCACAGGATAGTCGGGCATTTGTAGGGGCTCCTGGATGTGCTGGGATATTTCTCACAATGTCACTTAAACATGGGGTTTACTGGCCCCTGTTTGAAATTATCGCCATAATAAGTACACACAGCTCAATAGACACTCCTTCAAAAGGTAAAGGAAACTTGATAATAGAACACTGAGAAATTCCATGCCCAAAGATGAAATCCTCTTGAACAGAAGAGAAGAACAGAAATCAAGGACCACATGGCCCACTCAAGTCCTTTCAAGTGGTCCAAAACTACAATCAAAAGAAACAATGATCGTGGGAAGAATATCAGATAGATGTAGTCTCTTTATTTATATTATATTGAATAATAACGCAGACTCCCCTGACCATGTGACCCCTCAACAAGTTTGGCACTGACCAGCAAGCTATTGAGAGCAGAAGTGAGCTATAATTGCTATGAATGAAGTCAAAGTGGCCTAAATATTTATTAGTTTATATATTAGATAGCTTTCTTGTGCTCTCACTTTATGCTACCATTAGATCACTTATATATATTTCTTTGTAGTCACTGCTGCCCCATCAATGTCAGCCAGTCTGATTTAAAAAGAATGATCTAAGTTCATGTGGTCAGAGGGAGGATAGCTTGCATTTTACACCAAGATTCTATAGCATGAACATAATACACCCCTATGTGAAGTGGTTTGGTTCAAGCAGTTATATTAGGTAGTGAGCACATCTTTAGTGAAAATAGTCTGTGTGACAAGTGGTGATAAAATTGACACCCAGATGAAATTGATGTTTTAATGAGTACAACCCCTTCTCCAACCTATTGTCATATGTGAAGAAAGGGTGAAGTTAGGGGAAGGATTAGAGGAAGACATTGGTCAGTAAGATGGTCCAACGTGGGCCTGCATTGTATCACTCTGAAGCCAAGGCAGAGTCAAAACAAACACCCTTGTTTTGTGAGTCGCACAGCTTTGTAGTACAAAGACGTGCAGGAAAATATGACGTCACACGCAATTTGATGTTAATGGCATAGAGAGCAGCTAGTCGTCTTATTTTGCAAACTAAACACACTAACGGTTGTTAATTTTTTTTTTTGTTTATCTGGTGAGAAATAAATGAATCTTTATAACAGCAAATATTTAATTTCTGTCTATTTATTGGAAAGCTTTATGGCACAGGTAAATTGAACATCTCAGCTAATTAATTACAGTCTTGGAGAAGGCACAATTTCTAATATCAAATATCTGAAATTAATGTGTTTTCTTTTTATATTTCTTTTTTTTTCAGTTATAGTTGCATTTTTCTACATCATTGTTGTACAAAAGAGGACATTTGATGCTGCTAATCAGCTCCACAATCAACTTCTGACTAATGTTCTTCAGCTTCCCATGTCATTCTTTGACACCACTCCTTCAGGTCAGTCTACAAACAGACTTATCTTCATGTTGTTTTTCTTTTATTCTTTGGCACAGATGGTCAATGAAAAGCAAATGATGAACTGTTTTACACTTGGATATCTTTTGAGAAAATTGACACAAAAATATTTCAAGACAGTCAAAGATAGATAAACACAGAAATATAGAAACACAAGGCTGGGTTTTTTTGTTTTTTTTTAAAGAAATAGTTATTTTATTCTTTATTTTATGGTTAATTCTTCATACTTTGAAACTTTGGTGAAAATAGTAGAAGTTTATAGTTACCATCTTACAAATATGAACAATGGTTTGTTGCAAATAGCTTTTACACTTTCAGCTTCATCTCTGAAATACAAAATCATTTTATTTTCACTGTGATATGACAATGACAGTATGTAACCAAATCAAATCATCTTCAAAATGAAGGTCTTTACCTTACCCTTTTTTGGTATTTTTATTATTGCCATAAGCAAACTTTTCTGTACAGTTTTGCTGAATAAATGAGTTTTGGTTTATTTATCCATTTTGGTTTTGTTCCTTAGGTCGTGTTATTACCAGATTCTCCAAGGATATTAGCTGCATTGATGGATTAGGTGGATGTTTGGAAGCTTATATTCGTTGTCTAGGGAATATTATAGTCTGTGCTCTAATGATCATTGTATTAACTCCTGGGCTTGTGCCTATCATTGCCTTGGTTACAGTGATGTATCTTCTCTTGCAGGTAACTATGACGTTTTAGTAAATTGCATTCAAGAAGTTACAACAGCAAATGTACACAGCTTTGTTGAAGATGGAGATTGTTTCTGTGAAAGATTTTTTTTATAAAAAGAAAAGAATCATAACTGTTTGAGTTACGTTTCACTTAAGAGCTCCCAATTCTTGTGCCATCTACCCTGTGAACAGCTCCATTTTTTCCTTAGTTAAAGTTGTTTTTTTCTTCATTGCCTCTTGTCAGTTCATGTTTATATTTTCCTCTTATCTCTGACTTAGCTGCTTGATTGACAGTTAAACATTAATAGTTAATTTTCAATGCCTAGTTATTGAGTTGTAACAAATCAACTTTGTGAAGTTCACTTCTCTGCTGAGTAAAGTTAATCCTTTTGTAAATGTGGATTAATTGCTTCACTGCAACCCATACCACAAGTTATGTCCAAACATTGGTCTCTCATGTGTGGGAAAACAGATGTAATACATCTACATTCAGTCCACCAATCACCCCTTTTTTCCCTTTGTTCAGATATGCCAACTACAAACCAGATGTTCAACCAATAAGCAGAATTTTTTTGATAGATGCTGAAGCTGCTAATTGGCAGCTGAAATAGTAATGGGAGCCTAAATCAGGTGTATAGTCTGTTTCTTTATGTAATATTGAATAGCATTCAATGTCTCTGACTCCTTGTGGGAAATAGCAGACAAATGCTGGTTGGCTTGTGTAGAGTACTAGGACTGAGTCTGAGTGGGAGTGAGAATGACATATTGTTAATGTTTAGTATAGGACTATGAAATTGGCACAGCAGTGAAGTGGTTAAGCTTCTCTTAATTCTTATTCAAATTAATAGAATAATCATGAGATATATGCAAATGGAACACTCAGAAGAACTTTCACATCATCTAAATTCACCAAATGTACTCTGTCTGAGTGCAGCATCTATACAGTGCTCCAGCTCGTCAGCTACGACGCCTCAAGTCCAAACATACAGCCCCAAAGTATGATCACTTCAAAGAAACCCTCAATGGAACAACCACCATCCGTGCTTTCAAAGCTGAGGAGCGCTTCATCAACAAGATGATAAATGTCATAGAGAACCATTTTAACTACAGCTCTTTGGAAGTGTTTTTGGGTAAATGGTTCTCCTTCAAGCTGATGACAATATCTTCACTTATATCACTGGCATCAGGTTTGCTGGTTGTGTGGGACACAAGCATTTCTCCTGTGATGGCCAGTCTCATAATAAATCGCTCTTCAGGGGTAGGTATCCCAATGATCACTAGATTGTTGATATTGGAATTGTGGCTCTAATTAATGTTAGACCAGTATGTCTGAGGTGACATTGTGCTACAGAATTAAATCAAAGCTTTTCTGGCATCAGAGGCCTTGAAGCATGGGATTGATGACTTTAATAGCAGACCTGTTGTTTGCTGTGGAACTTTCCTATATGTTTATAGATTTGAATCAATCATACTTTACTGTATCAATCAGTCTTTCAGACAAGATGGAAAAAAAATGAAAATGGCATATCACATTCTTTTAAAAAATACAAAAGAAAAGAAAAGAAGCAATCTCTCAGCAAAAATTAGAGAAAATAGTTTGTCTATAGATTGAGGCCTAGCAAATTCACTGAAACAAAGTTGAGACCCAGCTGATGTATGGATACATATTATAGCAGTCTACAATTAACAGAACTAAGTAAAGAGTCTGTTAAATTATATATCAATTATGAAAGAGATCACTTAATTACTCAATTTATTCATCTTTATATGCGGTAAGTGACTGTTGGGAATGATCCACATTGTTGTTTAGGTCTTTAGGGATTTGGTTGTTCCATTGTAAGCACAACATGGTAGATGCACTGTGACTGTTTTTTTTACTGTAAGCCAAATCTTTTGTCTATGGTCATGCAGGATCTTGGGCTTTAGTACCCACTAGTTAATTGCTAACATCATTAAAGTCTGCCCTTATCCAACTCCCAATTCCATCAATCAATTTCTTTTCCTGTGAGTATTGAAATCTAAAGCATTAATTTTCCTACATGAAGCTTTATATAATACATCATTATGAAATAGATTATGTAGTTTGATTTCACATTAAACTTCACTGTTCAGTATTATTCACCACATTAACTGATGTTTCATTTATGTAGTGTATCATTATATTTAGATTTCATTTTGAATTTGTCTAATATTTTTCACTGTGTTTCACCAATAAATGAGTTACTCTTCATTACAATTTTTTCCACCCTATATAATACATGACACAGTAATAACTTTTATTTCATATTAATATGTTTTTTGGTTTTTTTTTAAAATTGTTTTTTTTTCAGTTTGTAAGGTGTCTGAGATGGTTTGTCTTTCACTCCTCACACACTGAGCAGGAGTTGGTGTCACTAGAGAGAGTCATAGAATATTCAAGCAAACCTACAGAGGTAAGGAAAATGATCACTCTGGAGCTGCATTTTTTTTTTGTCTCACATGATCATTAGGTGCAGCTTTGTATATTTGATTTACTTTGTTGTCGTGAAGCTTGAGTAGAGCAAATGTATGTAATCTATGCATCAACTCTAGACCTGTGAACCAGCCATGAAGTGAGCCAAACTCTCTGTGGCAAGCTGCTGGCTGTCAGTCTGGATGGCCGGCCCTAGTGCTTTGTTTCGTTTTTGACTTTTGACCATTGACTTCACCCATGGCACAATGTAGACCTACACTGGAACCCTGATGACTATGTGCTTCCTCAAATCCCTCCCCCTAACTCCATCCTATTTTGACACATAATACTTGAAACTAGCCATGTCAGTTACATAGAGGTGTCAAGTTTGTCACTCCCTGCACATAGTCCATTCTGTTACACATTCATCCATAAACCTAGCATAACTCAATGGACCAAGCCATTTCATAAACGGATGTATTGATGTTCATGTTATAGTATCTCAATGTAAACTGTAAGCTATCACCCCTCTGGCCACTTGAATTTTGATCATTCTTCTTAGATCAGGCCGTCCAGCGTTTGACTTCGTGTTGCTACAAGAAATTAGTACAACTGGTCAAATAATGGCATAGAATGAGAGCACAAGTGATATGTAAACGAATAGATACATAGACTGCTTTAGCCTTCATAATAGCTCACTTTCACCCTTGACCGTTTGATCGCTGGTCAATGCAAAATTTGTTGAGTGGGCCCTGTGGTCAGGGGTGTCTAGTTGTTATTCAATTTGGATAAAGACTATTTGATGTTCCCCTGCGGCATCATTATTTATGTTGGAATATAGACTTACAAGATACTTGAGAGGACTTGAGTAGACCATGTGGCCTTTGATTTCTGTTCTCCCTTTCAGGCTAACAGGAGTTCATAATTGAGTAGTACAGGCTGTCTCATACTCTTACCAATTAATATTAATTGAGTGTTGAAAGATCGAAAAATGAGCTGCAGCTATGCCTTTCATTTAACGAGTTTGACAAAATTAGGGTAGATAAACCATTTTAAGTCTCAGCAACTAGCAAGAAATATCACACAGGAGCCAGCTGATATACATATATACCACTGTCACGCTACTGAGTAGCGAGTCCCCTGTTGTATATATACCAGCACTGCAGGACTAGAGTTAATATCTGGAGACAAGGCTATTTAAATCCCGTGCACTATCATGATAACATCTTGGGTTTAGAAACTTAATGGAAGTATTGAATGGACTTTGAGTCAAAATGAGAATAATCTGCAATTAATATCTGAGGCGTACTCTAGACTTAATCTTTTTGGTTTTTTTTAGTTTTATTTGAAGGAGGAATAATTTATTTATCAGTTGTGTCACAGTTTTCTGGGGAAAAGAGCTACTTCAAAAGCAAATCTATGTGTTAGGTCTGTGAAATTATATTTCCCAGCATATATATTACATATATCTATATATGTCTTGCGACCAGAGCAAATGAGTCGGAAGTCTCACCGGGCATAAAGATCCACGGCCGTTTTCGATCGTTTTTAACTACTTTCTGACTAAGATACTAAAATATTTTTTGTTTTCACAAAATGACAATTCAATCTTTTTTAACCTGAAAAAAGAAAAATTTTGGTATCATAGTCGGAAAATAGTAAAAAATGGTAAAAAACAACTGTAACTCGAAATCACCTGGTGTGATTTCCGACTCATTTGCCCTGGGTGCAAGACATATTTCTCTCTTTTTCTTTTTAACCATCTTGAAGTGGTCAGATTTAGCAATCATGATTCTGTTGCAATGGGAATAAAGACCAAGAGGACAATAAAGGTGAGAGAGAAAAGGAATGCTTAAAGATTCACGATGCATCTGAAAAATATATTCTGTGGAAAAAAACATGCACTTTTGTTCATTAAACTGGCTGGATCAAATGACTTGGAATTAAAATGGAGATTGGGAATAGCTAATAATTATGATGTCTCAAAGGACATCACATTTATGTTCTCATTGTAATAATAATTATCTTTTTTACAGGTTTTATTTTTATTTTGGTGACACTCTTTTGCAGAAACTTCATAAATAGAATTTCCACTCAAATTTTCAAAAACTATCATAAGATGAAGAATCACTTCACCTTCACCTGTCCCTTGACCTCTGCCAATGACGTATAGGTGCCTTTGAAGATGAGTTTGTTTGTGTGTTTGTTTGTTTGTGCTGGAGTTTAACGACACATCAGCACAATTACGCTATATTGTGTCAAACACGGTAAGATATGTTTACATGTCAAGAACAAGAGAGGAAAGAAAGTGGGGCAGAAGACAGGAGCAAGGAGAGAGAGAAGAGATGTCTCCCCTGGAATGTCGAGGATGGCACTCCATGGGAGACATCCTACTGATGGCGGACTTACACCGCCTGCAGATGGGAGCAGAGAACCTACTTATAAACCCTGGGCCCCCGCGGCGGATTTGAAGATGAGTCCATTAAGCTCCTCTAACCCTCTTTAAGAAAATTTACTTCCATTGCTCTTTGGGTAGTGAAGATAACCATGGCATAATACTCCATCATGAAAGATTTCCAGATGACCAAAGTTTGTCTGCTCTGTATGAATCACCAGGCAGCATGGGAGGTTCTTGACTCAGCACCAGATATTGAATGGCCCCAGAATGGTGAAATTGTCTGGAACAACTACCAGCTTCGCTACAGAGAAGGCCTTGATCTTGTTCTAAAAGGAATATCATGTAACATCCGTCATGGTGAGAAGGTATGACTATGTCCATGTGAGTTACTTTATCAAACCCTGTGAAATAGAATTTAGTTTTTGTCCTTAAATGAAATTTTATAACAATATTAAAAACTCTTTCAGTGTGCAGGAAACAACTCTTCAGATGAAAAAATGTTCTTTTTTTTTCTTAGATTGGTGTTGTTGGGCGCACAGGAGCCGGTAAATCTTCTCTGACGACGGCTATGTTCCGTCTTGTTGAAGCAGCTGCTGGTGACATCTTTGTGGATGGTCATCAGATTGCCGGCCTTGGTCTCCACGATCTTCGCAAGAACATCACCATCCTACCTCAGGTAAAAAAAAAATTGAGCCTTTCCCAAAGCAAGATCAGTTAGCTTTTTATTGTGCATTGTATCTTTAATTGCAGAGTGAATATATTATTATAACAAGTAGGGCACATCATCCAAGTGGCTGAAGAGGTCTCCGCCTAAGAACCCTCCGCCCAAGAGCCCTGTCTGCTTAAGAACCCACCTCTGCTGCGAAACGGAATTTTTCTCTATAATTTACCCCTCTAAGAACCCACTCCCAAATAAAAAATCTGCCTAAGAGCCCGATATCAGACAAGACACGCAAGTACTTATGGTGTAATTTCACATCATGTTGTCCACTTGAGAGAAATGCACAACACTAGATGTGCAGTAAAATTGGGACAGGGATGGAGAGAACAGGTGGACAAAGGAGTGGAACTGGAAATGATGGTTGATGTATGACTGCAAAATCAGGCCACATTATGGAGTAACCCGTAACCAGTTCTTTGTCTGACAACACATGGGATAGCACTCGTGATTGGCTCCATGGATAAGCAGGAGTAAGTTTAGCCTCTTGACTGGTCAGTTGTTTTGCTACTTCAGTCGGTCTGTAAACACTTGAGTCATTCGTGCGATTATCCACAGGGTAGCATAGCAATATCATGTTTCAACAATGATACTGTTATGTGAACATTCACTCGACCTTTAAACATCAAACACTAAAAAAGATCGGGAATTGTTAGATCTGATTATAAACACACTCAGGGAAGAAGACTGTACTCATTCACACAGACAAATCTTTAATTATAGTAGTGAAGACGATCTGTGGTTGGACGGGTTGCATAACTTTTCAATCTGCACAAGAACCCGTCTGCCTAAGAGCCCATTTTTTTTTGTCTCCTGGTGACTGGGTTCTTAGGCGGAGACCACTGTACTGATTGTCACAGCAGGATCTTGGCACTTCTAATGTAAGGAAAAATGTTGAACAGCAATTGTCACACGTCTCCTGAAGAGTTTATAGTAGAATATTGGGCACTACTTCATTTCATTCATTTCTAATTATCATTTATTAGAATAGTAATCTATTAGTTTCACTGTTCTATGCCCCTGAAATCAAATATATTGAACTAGACCTTAATTCTACAAAAGTTGGGTTTTGATCAATTTCAATAGTATTTGAAGAAACTTTCTGTTTGTCTCTGTAATTTACAATATATTAGTTTTGTGTGGATTTGTATTTGCTTATTTTGGCATCAATTTCCATATTTCTTATTGATCTTCTTAGGATCCAGTGATTTTTAGTGGAAGTCTGCATATGAACTTGGATCCCTTTCGTGAGAAATCAACAGATGAAATATGGGAAGCCCTCCAGCATTCACACTTAAAGTCATTTGTTGAAAATTTACCAAATAAGCTGGACTATGACTGTGGAGAAGGTGGCAAAAATTTGAGGTAAATAATGGAATTCACTCAAGACTTCAAGCCTCTTTAGGAAACTATGCATTGAGGTAGACTTGGTACTGACAGCTTTTTTAGTAGAACAAAGAAAAAGAAAAATGAGGTGAACAACTTTTGGCAACTCAACTGATTGTGAAAGTTTGGTTATGTTCAATTTTTGTGCCTCAGATTATAGTATTTAATGAAACTTATGAAAAAAAAACACATTAACTACATACCTCATTCTTGAAATTTGTATGAAAATGAAACCTATAAATTATTACCAAGCCATTGACTATTCATGTTTCAGTGATCTCTTTAAACAGAAATTTTAAAATGAATCTGATGTATATTATATAGTTTTATATTTTATTTTTTATGATGCAAAATAGTTTATGACAAAAAAATTAGTCTACCGAATTGTGTAATTAGATATTAGTTTGGCCATGTTATAAATAAATTAATAAATCAGTCAAGCATACTTCTTCTCCTATTTCTCATTATCACCACTCATGAAGATGCCACTTTGTCTTGGCTTGAATCAGGGCATATTTAGTTTGTGTCAACACTTTTCACTATGGATAACAGTTAAAAATAATCTGTCAATACTGAAATGTTTTGATTTATATTCGATTATATCACTACAGGCATATCAGCTTTATAGTGCCCAGGGACTCCTTGTGAGGCAATTGTCAATTCTTCAACTCCAGTCAAAATTGATCTCCATATGCTTGAAAGGGAGAAGAAAATAACTATGCAAATTTAAGTGCAACAAAACAGAACAGCCTTCTCCTTATTAATAAATATCTTTTTCTAGCATTTTCCCAACAATTGAAGCTCTCAGAGTGAGAAGTACCTCAATCATATTTTACACATTTTGAGCCAAGATCAAGAAAGCCCAGATGATAAAATGTAAAAAGGAAAGAAAAAAAAAGGGACCAGTTTGAGACCAAGTTCAGATATAAAATGCAAGCATCCAAACATCATAAAGTACAAAACCAGGGTATGACACCCTCCCCCCCCCCCCCCTTCCCAAAACAAAAAAATTCTCAAAACAGACTTCAGAACTTTACTTCCATCCTAGGGATCTGCACCATTGTCTAAATATTTTGAGATCAAGCATCACATCAATCTGATTTCTTTGAAAGGTTTCTTGATACATTCATCTTTCCTATATTTCACCTCTTTAAGTTGCAAGGTAACTGTTTATACTCAAGTCAATTACATACTTGTGCTTGTTTTCTGAAGTCATTTACTAATCTCTCCAGTGTTGGACAGCGTCAGTTGGTCTGCCTGGCGCGTACACTCTTGCGCAAGACCAAAATTCTTGTGCTTGATGAGGCCACAGCTGCAGTGGATATGGAGACTGATGATCTGATTCAGAAAACTATCTGTAAGGAGTTTAGTGATTGCACAGTTCTGACCATTGCTCACAGGCTCAATACCATCATGGATTATGACAGGTAAGCTTTTTTATATATGAAGTCCTTAGATGACTTTTAGTTATCTTTTCACAATGAAGTTTTCTTAATTAGATCATCATTGCCACAGAATCAAAAAATTCATTTTACCAAATTTTCTTTCCCATTTTTCAAAACGGTTAAATCCACTTTAAAGTCTGGTCTATCATGAAATCTGATCTTCACAAGTCACTTTTTGATATTTTTGTGATGTGGATGCTAGGATAAAATATAGCATTTTTCTGCAATTGATGGGGTATAGCAAGACACAGCAATTCACTGTACTGTCTCAGACTGGAAATGTGTCATAGAAAAGTACAATAATAAGTGGACGTGGGTCTATTAAAAGTGGTCTCATACAAAGAAAGACTTATAGTAGTGTAATTGCCTTTACAACAACTGATTAGAGTGAACGCTTCCAAATGCAGTTTCTAATCTTGGAATTATGAAATTGGCACAGGAAATTCATGACAATCATGTTGAGGTAACTATGAATGAAACTGATTGGTTAGGATCTCCTTTTAAATAGCCCTTTATGATTTTTTCTTTTTTTGTCACTGGTTAATTTTTAATCATTCTGTTCTTTTTTCATCTGGTTATTTCAGAATACTTGTGCTAGATAAAGGCACTATCAAAGAATTTGATTCAGTGAAGAATTTGCTGGCTGACACAAACTCAACATTCTATGGCATGGCTAAAGAATCCAGATTAGTGTAAAATGAAATATTCCTCTCGTCAGTCATGATCACCACAGGGGTTCTGATCATAAGACAGAATATCTCCAGATGAGAAACTGATAACAAATATATAAGATCAAAATATATTGGAGATATTACAAGACAACATAAATGATAATACATTGGTTATAGAAATATAGACATAGACAGGTGACGTGGACATATGAAAGATTTATGAGTGTAGGCCTATAGTTAAACAGATAGACAGATAGAGATATATGGGTTATATGTGTTTATTGTTGTTTTTTTCTTATTGTTCAATCTTGAAAATATAACAATTTTTTCTTTCCACATAAGTTAAGAGTATATTCAATAATATGTCTTTAATGAGATATATTGTTTCTGTCATCATAAACCTATGGATCATGAAGAAAATGCATTGAGAAAACTGTATTACATGCACGCGGCTGCTAAGACTGCTTCCTAGCCACAATTTAGTTTTCTCCAAGTGGGCGGAGTAGAGGCTGTCGTAGGTCACCACGGTGGAGCGTTGGGGGGATCGTAAAGTGCAGTCAACCATGTCGACTGAGGACTGGGAAATTTGTCTTTTTATAACTGTAAATGTTACAAAATCCATGTCTTGTAAGCCAGTCCCATTCATTTTTTGTTCACTTTTTAAGTCAGATGTTGTGATGAAAACACAGTTGAGCCTTTTCCCTGTCCATTAATATTAAATTCATCACACTGGTACTAGTTTTCTGATTTATTTAAAATACTATAGCAAAGGGTAAAAGGCTAATTATCACTGCCTTTAATTATTAATTTCAGAACTTCTGAACTTTCTATGGTCAAATCAAGACTGCCATGGTAATCCAAAGCTATCTGCACAATAAATATGTGAATATGAATGTAAGTGAGCACAAAATGTGATTTTTGTAGGGCCATTATTGCCAGAAACTGCACATATCATTTAAGTTTTACCTTACTTTTAACAGGGGTAAACTGTTTAACGTTTTCAGTAATCCATCTCTCATTGATCCAGCGGTTTTAATATCTTTGACCATATGGGGGACCTTAATATCAGATATCTGAGATAGTAAAAATCTTGCTCAGTAAGTAGCTTTCAATCACTGTTTATTTAAAAGTATGGAAACCCATTTATATTGACACATACAAGGTAGTAAAAGAAGAATTAACAAGGAAGCATATTCAGCACAAAGCAATTGGGCATTTTGACAAATATTTAAAAGCATTAAAAGGGAAAAAAAGCAAACTGACTTATTCAGCAAAATACGAAAGGAGCTGGTGAGTTATCTAGGAACCTTCAGGCAAATGCGAAAGAGGCATAAAGAAAATTAACAAGGAGATTGATAAGTTTAAGAATGAAGACTATCCAAAAAGACAAGGCCCAGTTTGCTCTAGTTTAAATAATGTCCTGAGAAAAAAAATGTCTTAAGGTTTATTATGTTCGCTCCTTTGTGGCAAACCATAGGAAAGTTTTTACCTATCTTGCCAAAAATGTTATAAATGTCACAAAGAATAGCGAAAATGAGAGTATTGTCATGAAGACTTCTACAACAGTCACGTTATTCATCCACCTAAATTAAATGAACTCTTTGCAGCAGCGAACAAATCTATTTCTCACAGTCAACTTCAGATCACAAAACAATTGAAACTAACATTAATTCATATTTGAGGCTCTATAGGAAATTAATGAAAGGTAAAAGTTTATCCAATGCCATGAACTTCCATTAAAAGATATGAAGCTTATTACAGTGATGAAGAAATACCTCAAGTATCACCCCATCTGCTAACATTAGTACAGTACCCCAAGTAACATTTAGGAAACACAGAAAGTGTTGATTATGGTGTTGGCCTACATGCATTCTCATGTGTTAGTGGATAGTTTTGCAAGTTTGACAGTATTCATCAAGTAGAAATGTATCATTTGCAACAGATTACCGATTTACCAACTTGCAATAATACAATGTTACAAACTACAAAGTATGTAATAATGATTTATATCATAATTAAACAAACAGTTGTATTAATTACCAACACTTCTAATGATTCCCAGATTCAAGG
>JBCEWB010401321.1:0-20603 GCA_039654565.1 Peronia peronii
CCTTAATATTTACTGAATAGCATGTATTAAAATTATTCTTATGCTACTATAGGATGTGGAAGGTAGAAAGTTCATATTTGCAACATGGCTTCCCCTTATTTCCTTTCTCTGTCTCATTTTGTGTGCCCCTCCCCCCCCTCCCCTCACTCTCATTCTATATAATTATGTGTTTCAGTCTGAAGTGCTATTGTATCACCACCACCTTCTTTCTTTTTTCAAATTAGTGATAACTTAGCTTTTGCCAAGGATCTTCTCCTTCTTTGTTTTGCTGCCATGCTCATCCCTTACTTTTCTTTTCTCTGGTCTGTTGGTTATACCTTTGCCCTCTCATTTTATGTATAAAGGTGAATTTCCTTCTCAAAAGTCAAACTACCATCACTGCCTTCTCTTTCCTTCAAAACCTTTAATTTTACAATGTTTTTTTTTTTTTTTTTTTCGGTTTGATATCCATTCAATCCCTGTTCTGCCCAAATAGCTTAAAATTTATGCAGAATATTATCTTTCTTCCTGGACTGTATCAATAACTTACCCTTCATACAAATTTTTATCTTTCTCTCTTTGACAACTATCCAGTCTCGTGATCGCCCGAATAAATTATCCCTTAAGCAAAGTCTTATCACTCTCTGTGTTTCAGCTCTCAATCCCTGGACTATCTCAGTATCTTGTGAGACACATTTTGTTTGGCTGCATGAAAATAAAATGATGTTTTAATCTTCTGTACACCCTGTTAACCTTCCTCTGTTCCACGACCGTCCAATACCTGTCCTGCCTCAATTACCTGTTTTTGCCTCATTTACAATCATGTATGCAAAATCTTTCCTTCTCTCAAAATAGATTATCCGTCTCTGTCTTTCAGGCATCCCATCCCTGGACTGCATCAGTAGCTTATCTTTCATACACAATCTTATTCTTCTCTCAGAATCTTATATTGCTCTGTTTCACAGCCATCCAAGCTCTTTTGGTGTCTGATGATATACATTTTTAAGACTAAGAAAGTAAATGTGTCAATATTGTGTACATATTCTTCCCTCACTGTGATATACAGCCATCCAATCCCTGGACTGCCTCAACGATCAAATTGTCCAGTACATCATCTCCAGCCAGAACTCCGCGGTCAGCAAAGATGGCACTGACCCCATGTCTAAGGAGACTGTCCAGTCCTCAATGGTGGTCATTCGTCGTTTGCTTGTGGATGCCCAGTCCAGATTCCGGAAGATGGTAGAAGACAACAAACAACTGGCCTCTCACATCGACACATCTATACAGGTGGGTGCTCTCTGATTAGCCTGCATTCCACTGGTGTAATAGTATGGTTCACGGCTTATGTTTTCCGTTTCCTTTTCAGTCGTTGGGTTACCACTGAGGATGCTAAAATCGACAACTCACATCCTCTCCGTCAGTCTTTGATCTTCATTAGAAAGTAGCAAAGTTGACTCCTGTTCACTTTTTGCTGTTATCGGCTACTTTTTCCTCTGTCATCCCTTTCTTCTCATTCCATTTATTGTGTCCTCGAGTACTGGTACTGTTTTGGTTAGGCGTTTTGATCATGAAACTTGGCCGTACCACAAACGTTGTTACAACCAGGAGCTCTTCCTGGGATCCTGTGTGGCATAAGTAATACCTCAGAGTTATTCTATAATTGCCCGAGTTCGTTTTATTTTTAGGGTTGAGGATAACAATGCAAAAAAAAAATTTGTTTAAATGGTTGTTCAGGGAATTATTTTGATTGTTATCAATTAGCCTTTGAAATTGACCATATGTTTTCTCATAGAAAATGTTTAAGAGAGACCCCAAATAAAACTGAGTGTCAAAGTCCTCAAAATATTACCTAGTGGATGATTAATCTAAACCACCCGGAAAATTTTTAAAAAAAATTATTGTTGCGGATCCATTGTATAGGCAGATAGTGTACTCAGTTTATACTGTAAGCCCGCAGAATAACCAGGCGCCATTATTTTTTATTGATCAAACATTTGTCACAGTGTTCTAGCAGTAAGTGAAGTTCTTCTTATGGTTGACTGAAATATGAATAGTTCTGCTATTATGACATCATGATATATGCTTTGTTTTAGATAAGATTCCTGAGCTCTAGAATAAAATAATGAAGTGTGGACCATCTAGTTTATATATTTCTTAATGACCTACTCAACACTTGAAATCCTTAGAGGCTCTCCTTGAAAATACATATCTTTTGGGAACAATCGTTTGATGTAATCCAAAGACTGTGAATGATTGAAAGTTCACACAAATCACAATTCTCTCCAAACATTTTTCTTTGATAGAACATTCAAACCCCTCACGCTCAGTGTAAAGTAGGGATCTCTGGTTGACTCGTGCATGGCTTGTGCATAGTAATGTTATGTTTATGTTCATTCTGTTGTCTCTTGAACAGAAAGTTATATATAAAAATCACAAACCCTTGTTAACTTATGGTATCTGCATATTCCTGTTGGAACTGAACTTGTGTCTGATCACTGAGTAGAAAGATATCTGAACATTGTCAGAGATCCAAGATGACTGTAACACCCTTAGAGTTAGGTATCAAATGTATTAGTTGATCTGAACCTTTTGTATTACCTTTCTGCAGGCAGCAAATCAGGAGGTGAGTTTACTGAGGGCAGAACTTGCTTCGACCAGTAAGAGACTGAGTCAGATGAGCGTGCAGGAGGAGATGGACAGAAAGGACAAAGCCACACAGATGGACAGGGCAGGACTTCGCTCTGGTAGGTTCCTGTGGTGGACTTTGTTCTATCCTGTCCTATCCCATCCTATCCTATCCCATCCTATCCTATCCCATCCTATCCTATCCCATCCTATCCTATCCTATCCTGTCCTGTCTTACCCTGTCATGTTCTGTCATATCCTCTCCTGTCCTGTCATATCCTGTCCTATCCTGTCCAGTCCTGTGCTATGCTATCCTATCCTGTCCTGTCCTATCTTATCCTGTCCTATCCTGAACTGCTCTACTCTACCCTACCCTCCCCTCCCCTCCCCAAATCTTATCTTCATTGGCACACTGGGATGATGGATGTCCATCATTGGAACCCACTGCCTTCTTCATCTCTATTCTTCTTCACCACAAAGATTGATGGAGAATTTGGCTTTTTATACATTCTCAATAAGACATATTGGAATAGATCTTTCTTACATGATGCTCTCCCCCCACTACACTAATCTCCCTCCCTCCATAGAGACCTGTCTCTATCCTTACTCCTCTTCTCACCCCCTCCCATGCCATCTGCCCCTCCCATTGTCTTGTATTCTCTCTTTACTCTTATCAGTCTTTGAGATGCAATGTAAGTTTTGTTTTTTAAATGGATACATGAGAACACCTGTTTTATTGCAGTTGTGATGTTTTGCTCCTGTTCCTGTTCCTCTTTGTGATGATATTTTTGTTTTGCTTTCTTTTCTTTGTTGTTGTATTGTTGTGACCATTTTTTGCTGTTTACTTCGGGGAAAGTGTCAACCTCTTCATTATAGTCCAATTCAAAACAATGGTCATTGACGAGATGATGCAGTAACCAGATGAATTTGGTCAATTTGGTGTTTTGAGGCTATTTTAAAAAAATTAATTGTCTGCCTGGAACAGCATTAAATAACTGCCTTTGCCAGCCTCCAGGCAAACACAGCTAGATGGGCTTGTAATAATTAATTGATTTATCTAATTTTGATATCCAGATCATTCAACGTAATCTCAGGAGGCTAAACATTGGCAGGAAATTGTTACAAGAAAAGAGAAATGAAAGCCGCTGAATGACAACTAATTAATTATGCATTTCCTGCCAAGCCTGAGGCTGGTGAAATGTAATTGAAATGAAAGAAAGCATGAAATAAAAAAAAAATGTAAACTGTCTTATAACAAACATAAGATAGTTCTGATGTAGAGAATAAGACTCAAAGTGGACAACATGAAATTGCACATTTACTCCAGGTAAATTAAACAGTCTGTCATGTCAAATACAGAGCAGGTTCATTATTCTAAATGAGAAAGGAAAACAGCAGACATATTTTGAACTTTTCAGAAGGAAAACTGACTAATAGAAGTTATTTTATTCCTGAATTTTGTGATCTATCAGTTCACACAGTTTTAGGGTTTCTTTTTAGAAAGAGAAGTAAAGTCAAAGACTATGCCTAGTGAACAGTGGAAGTGAAATGTTGCTAAATGTTGTGAAATGTTGACATCAGAATCAAGTTATGAGAAAACTGGAGTTTTAGATTACACTGCATATGATGTGGTGTTGATGAAACCAGACTTGCCTTGTAATATATTTTTATTTGTCTTAAGTTCCTTTTTTAGGAAAATGAAGGAATAGGTTTAGTCTAAGAATGAGCATATGGCTAGCCTTGTAAATACAATGGAAATGGAAGAATGCATCACATAAAAATAAAAGAAGAAAATTGACTTAGCATCATATGTAGGCCTATGCTTTTGCTTAAGTACTGTCATCATGGACTATGTTGCAAACAATTTAGTGAAAATGTCTTTTCATTGGTTGTCTGTGTTTACCAGGATACAAGAATTCTCCAGAGAAATCTGACTCAGATAAAGAGGATACAGAGACAACAATACAGACTTTAACACGGGAGAATGCACAGCTGGTGGAAGATTATAAGAATCTCATCGAGGATCATGATATACTGAAGTGTTCACAAGAAGAGCTTAAGGTAGAGACATCACTTCATCCTCATCTGTTCACTGTGGCTGTTAGGTTCATAAATTACTGGTGATGATGGTAGTCAGCAAAATATTTTGAACGATAGACATGTGTTTTAATAGTGAAATCTTCTCTTAGTTCAGAATTCATCATTTGATTTAAAGTTTTTTTCCATAGATAAGCAAACCTTTGATTATCTCTTTGATTTAAGATCATTTCTGTATTTTGTGGAAAAATATTGTGATTTAGGTATTTAGAATATGTTGCCTATCAAGGGTTAAAAAATGATGTGTGAGATTTGCTGTGTCTCAAGAAATGTGCATAAATTCAAGGCCTGTTTTATCTTTAAATATGTCAGCAGCAAACATTGAATTGTCAAGTTTTCTATGCTGATGTGTTTTTCATTTTGGAGAAACGACACAGCCTAGAGGCAACGACAGATGAGTACACGCAGGTGCATTCTGGAAAATGCTCAAATGCAAAGGTCTGTCAGTGCATGAGTATATTTTCAGCCAGATCCAACCTTGGCATTTCAAGGATTAAAGTCAGAATTTGTTCAGCACCATTGGTTTCCTGGACACCAGTTTTTAGACTTACACTTTTTTGTGGTGCTTATAAGTGGTTTACACTTTGCTCGGGTCAGTTTTTATCATATCCAGGAATGTTCTCAGCCACAGTGTTAATTAACCTAATTGATTTACACTTAATTCTTCATAGATATTTCTTTTGAGTTAAAAGTCATGATGTAAATTGATCCCTTACAGCAAAGCTTTGAAAATCAGAAGACAGAAACTACAAAATTGGAAGGGCAGCTGCTAGCTTTGAGAAAAGAATATGATGATCTGCGTCAAGTCAAAGAGGAAGGAACAACAAGTGATCAGAAGCCGAGTTATGGAGAGTTGAAGCTGGAATTGATACAGACACGGCAAGAGTTGAGTCGAGCCAAAGAGGTTTTGCAAGGTAGTGCATACTCTAAAAACGAGTGCATAAACTCTGTTATCATCTAAAAATTAAGCGTCTTTTTTTGCTCAGGGGAAACAAATATTTACTGTGACATGTATGTAGATAACTGAAAATACAGTCATGAATATGTCTACTTGGGAACTATCATGGCTTTGTTCGTGAATGATAAGGCTCTCATTTACACATGCTGTGTCAAAAACAAGGTAACGTCTTGTGAAAGGTGTTGTGTGTCTCCAGAAATCTCTGGCATCTAATTGTCAACAATTTATGTGTCAAGAATTTATCTTTTCCTAACAGTGATTAGTTTGCTGTGCAAGCAGCTTTAGTATATTATATACAGGAACATGCAGTATTTCTAGTCTTATTGATGGCATTTATAATGTGTTAGAAATTTATATCACTCATGCCAAGAACATTTCCCACCATTGATATAATATTTATTGGAGAAAAAATCTTGAAATCCATTGAGAACTAATTTCATATGTTCTTTATCTTATAGGATGGGATCCCCATTAGATGAAATTTATTGATAAATGATATTGTTGCAAAATTTATAGACACCATGATCATTATTGCAATAGCACAATGTGAAAGGACCAGCATTGCACTCTTGTAATTATATGTGAGAATAAAATATTCCTTGAGAAAATCAGATACTGATAAATATAAAGGTCAGTTTCATGCACAGAATAAAAGATAGAATGCTGCAGCTATTTCAAATAGTTTTTTGTACACACATGTGGTAAAAGTCTCTCTGTAATATAGTAGTTTTTTTCTCTTGAATCAGACATACACCTGTAAAGAAAACCACAATCTCATGGAATCTACTTTATATTGCCATATCTTACATAGGAAATAGTTGTCATAACACCATCATACTTAATACTGACTTTTCAGGGATGAAGAGTGACAGAAAGAGGTTAAAAGGAGAGAAACTGGATCTGCTCAGCCAGATGAAGCAGCTGTATACAACTCTTGAAGAAAAGGAGACAGAATTAAGAGACTTCATCAGAAATTATGAGCAGCGAGTGAAAGAAAGTGATGATATGATAAAACAGGCAGGTTAATCATAGATTTTTGGAGTGGCAGTTTATTAGTGTTTGATATGCATATATGTGACATGGTGCCAAATAGGTTAATGAAGTTGACAGGAGAAATAATTGAGAAGATGCATCAAGGCAAATAATCAAGGAGAATAATAAAATAAATAAGGAATATTTAAGATTGTTTTCAAGTTGTAGTTTTGTTTTGTTGATATTTGAGATATAAATTTAGGAATTGCTAATGTCATCATTGAAAGTTACTTTCAGCTCTTGTTTCATTCAAATGTTTCATATTTCCTTTATATTTTTTTTATTTAACCCATTTTTCTAAGATTTGACATGGTGCCAGATGGGTTAAAAGGGCAGAAAGAGAGATTGTGAAGAAGTGGTATAAAAAAATAAGTTTAGAATAATATAGAAGATATATTCCAAATTACTTTTATTTTTAAGTACTTTTTATTTTTCCAGTACATATGTCAGTTGAGTTTACTTAATTATGCCAGTTGGTGAGCCCAAAGATAATTCAAGAATATTTTCACAGCATGAGTTAAAAGTACCACACAAAAAGGGCGGTAGAAGAAATAGATAAAACTTGGAATGTGCATTGTCGGCAGGGGCCAGAATAGCAGTATCTCAAAGTGTCGGTAATGGCAAAAGATGAACTAAAAAAAAAATAATTTTAACTCACTTGCGACCATTCCCCCAAAAGTTGCGGGATGGCTAATTGACACTAAAGATCCAATCCTGCAATTTTTGTGGGATTGCCAAAAATATTTTTTTTCTCCTTCCGTTGTCCTGCAAACCATACAGGAATGGTCTTCTACTGTTGCGTAGCCATTTCTTTTGTTTTGTTGAAAGTTTCTCTGGAATCGGCTGGTAACATTTTTTTTGACAGATTTTTTTCCAAAAACAACTGACTTCCGGAGTGTACTACGAAATATCTTCAGTGCGCTGCAGAATAGCCCCTAAGAGAAAAGCAACGAATGTGTAACAAATATTCAATCAAGGAGGATCTGATAGTGAACTGGAAAAAAATCATATGGCACATCAGTTTCAGTGTGATTTCACATCATTTTAATTTTTATGTTGATTTTGTAAAATTTTTTATTTTTCTGAAAAATGTCACAATTTTCAGTAAACCATACAAAAAAAAGAAATTGAGATATCTTGGTGAAATGTGTTTTTTGGTATAGTACATTCATTTATAAGTCTTGTGTCCAAAAATTAAAGAGATTGGTCTATTACAGCAAAGATAAAATGCCTGGTCTTCAACAGTTGTGCTAATGGAAAAAGCCTGGTCTCAAGTGACTTAAATGGTTATTGTTTTTGGGAATAAGTGTTTAAAAAGCCAGTAAAAAACAACAGTAAAAGCGCAGCTTATTAGAACCAGTGGAATAAAAGATTTTGCTAAAAATCAAGAGTGTAAGATGATTCGGCAAGTAAAAGATGCCTAGATAAAAACAAAAAAACTACTGGAAAGTAGATGTTGGCACTAAATAAAAAAAAAAAAAAATGAAGAGGCTTGATAAAACAGTAAGTTGGTGGAATTTTGACAAAGAAGAATTTTTCCATACTACATGGCCTTCGAGGAAGAATTTAATTTTTAAAAAATGTCAAAATGATACTGCGTTGCGACTCAGAGTTTCTGGCAAGCTTGGGCACTTTGATATTGTTAGTGTGGATGATTAAATGGACAGTTTCTCAGAGAAAATGTGTTTGTTATTTTGGATGCTTTGCCAGCAGAAGTGGAACAACAATAACATAATGTGTCATTCTGTCGAACATGCAGTTTGGATCAAACAGCCTCGCAAATTTACTATTAAATTATTATCGTCCTTTTAGAATAACATACAGATACAATAAGCTTTTTTCAAGATTATATAAGTAAAAACCGCAGATCTTTTTGCAACAGTTTTAGGTGCCAAATTTCAGATGGACGCATTCAGCAATTTTTGAGTCCATAAGTTTTTTTTGTAGATTTTGTTGTAGATTTATAGTATAGATAACAACAACATAAAGAATACGTTTTGACTATAAAACCCACCGCGTTGAAATGAATCAGATGTCAGTGGTGCATCAGTGAAAAACAAAATCAATTTATACCGACTTTGGGGTCACAGGAATGAATTTTGGACAGGAATATTGTGGTACAGAAAGGTCACAGCTAAATAATTCTTTTCTCCAAACAATAGTACATTCATTTCCCATTCCATTGTCCCCAGTAACTTGATACATTAAAAATTTTGACAGCAGACTCACTCTGTCTCACAGCATGCAACAACAGTAATAATGATATTGAGCCTTGCATTAGCTACTTACAATGTTTTCTTTCAGCTGTTTGTACCCTTGTCATAGTGTCTAATTCAATCTTCAGCTGGCCAAGGAGAAAGAGGATCTGATACAAGAGAAGTGGGAGATTGTCACCAAGGCTAAGGAGGCGACAGAGAGAGCCATGTTTCTCAAGGCACAGCTCGACACCAAAGACCAGAATATCAAAGAAATGGAGAGTGAGCTGAAAGAGGTAATAGCTGTGTTGGAGAGATGTTTTACCAGGTTATCTCAGTTCCAGGTTATTTGAGATCAAGATATGCAACTAATCTATCTTCAGATCGTCAGCTAAAACTAATTTTACAGCAATACCTATAATGTAAATTAAAATAATGATACTTATAACGTAAATAGAGATAATGAAGGAGTTATGGACTCTATGGATTCTATTAATTTTCTGTCGCTCAATCCCTAAAGGTGGTATAAGATGTGACCTGATGAAATAAGACAATTTTTGACCATAAAGAGTTATTCCTATCATTGCTGTTTATACCCTTTTCTATTGGTGGAAAAATCATTGTTCTACCTTAGAAAGAAGTCAATTAAGACGGTGGGGTGACATGCCGCTGCAGCTGAACTTAATGAGAAAATGTGTGATCACTTTTGTTAATCTTTATTTAGGTCATGCCATTAAATTATTATTTTTGACTTTTACTCAAAATATTTCAGCAAACTTACCTCTGAAACACATTTTCAAATGGACTTTGATGGGTTTTGTGAAAGAAAAAAAAGGGGAATTATAAATACAGTCGAGTCCACTCAAATCAAACTCTGATTATTCGAATTTTTGACAATTCAAATAAAAACGAAACAATAGATTTTTTTCCCACTTTGCACCCGTTATTGTCTCTTGCATAACTAGAAGTTATCGCTGTGAGTTTCCTTTAACTAGAATCACTCAGTGCCACTACAAAGGTAAAAATCGGCTATTTTCCTGTACTCCTCTCCATGTGGTTTCCACCAACGCAGATGCTGGTGGTTTGAAAATAAAGAAGACGGCACTGAGGATGGGGCAAGAGGGATTAGACAATGAATTTACATGTATGGAGTGTGCCCCATGCAGTGAGCAGTGTAAGTGGGCCTTATGTGTTCAGGGGAGTTGGGAGTTGTGTGTGTGTTGGGAGGGGGAGGGGTGGATAGCTTTTGGGGGTCAGCGCAATTGATAAGTAAACATCCCAGCAGAGCCTACAGTACAGGAATACTTGCACATGCACTATGTACTGTACAGGTATTGCTAAGTGTGTCCACAACACTATCAGAGGGCATTGCACTTGTGTTTTGATTGATAATCACTGTCTTGGTTCTAGTAGTACCGTGACAGATTGGGCCAGATTCTACATCGTGTTCATTTTTTCATTTGCCATTGACTCGTTTTATAAAGAGGGTCTGAAATGGGTTTTTGCTCAAAATATTCGATTTTGGGTTTCTGTTTTCTTTTAAAAGTTCGGTCTCTGCTGAATATAAAAATGGTATTAAAAAGTAGATATGTCCATTCTAAGGTGTGGGGAGGGTGGCCAAGCAAAGCTCTTTATTCAGTGATAGATCAGCATTATTTTGTTGGCTATGGGCAAATTGCATATAGAAGACTTGATTATGATCTCCTTCACCAATATCGGGAGCCCCAGTGCCAGGGGTGGACACTGACTGACCATCTGAGCCGCTGACCACACCGAATATCAAGGAAAATGTTCACATGGGTCTCTGAAATAGACTTCCCACGGCCTAATGAGGGTGAAATGTGCCATGTTTCTGCTGTTTCAGAGTGCAGTTGTGGATTATCTGTCACAAGAAGGGTAAAAACACTCTTGGTTTTGACCAAGGAAGTTATGGTGGCCATATATAGCCCTCTCTGGACCCTAACATGACTCCACGGAAGCCCTTTTGCTAGTGGGGGTCGGGAAGCAAAAATGGAGGAAAAATGGTAGTAGGGGCACAGAAGAAAGCAAAAGAAGGCATAGAAATCATGGACAGAGGTCAAGTAGGTGATTCAAACATGTTTTGGGGTTGAAAGTCTGATCAAAAGCTCTTTACGGCTGTTTCTTTAGCGAAAAAAACTTTAAATGCGTTTTTCTCAAAATGCATTTTTTTAACATAAATATGCAATCTACTTTTCTATTTATAAAGCAATTACCATGAAATTTGGCATGAATGTAGAACAAAACAATATCTAAATTGTGTCAGAAGGGATTTTTGATGTCATTTTAAGTTTTTGAGAAATTTGAGATTTTGGGGTCAAATATTCGAAAAATCTGTGACCTTTTCACATACTAAATTTAAAAAATTGTAGAAAAAAAAACTAAATACATTTTGAAAAATCACTTCTGACAAAATTTACATCTGGAATGGTAAAATATGTACACAGAGTTACAAGCACATCGGTTGGAAAAGTTCAGAGCCTATTGAAGGTAAAGTTATGCAAGATCGGCTAGCAAAATCCAAGATGGCGGCCATTGCCATGGCAACGATGAATTATTTCAAATTTTTTTCGATTCTTTTCGTCTAATTTGACCATGCCAAATTCGATGGTAATGGTTAAAATCAGCTCCCCTCAGCGGTTTCCAAAATGACTTGAAATAATGATAAAGGAGAAGTTTGGACATCATACCACAATTTTCTGTATAAAGGGAAATAATTCTGTGATAAAATAATTGAAATAATGCCTCAGTCATTTGGTAAATGCCTCCCTTGCTAAAACTGGAAGTCGAACTCTCTTTCCTTGAACCCATTAGTGCGGTCCCAGCAAATTCGAATTAAGCATACTAGATTTTACACTTATTTCGGAAAAAATCGTGATTTCTTCAGTCCCCTTAATTTGACGAGTGACTGATTTCATCGTGTCACGTCTCATATTTTCATTTCATCATTTCTGAAAAATATGTATGGTAGTGTTCTTTTTGTGTGTTTTGTTTTTTGCAATTGAACAGCGGAGTTGTGAAATCAGAGGTTGTGCTAATTGAAAACATAATATGTCTCTAAAGTCAACTTTACATATCAGAAAAACTTTGAAGTCAGAAAATTATCACATGTGCTAAAGTGTTAGTGCCAATTTCTTGTTTTGATATGGAATCCGTACTCTAAAATTTAATCTTTTGTCAGGTTTTGCTCCAACTGGAAACTGTTCCTTTCGTAATTCTTTGATGCATGTGATAAGAATGTGCATGACATAATTATGTTTATTGGTTTGTCATATAAAATCTATTTTTAAGCATGACGAGATAAATGTTTCAAGTTTATATCAAATTTCAGCTTCCTTCTGTATGTCAAACAACTTGATGAAATGACTCTAATAGCAGATTTTACACGTATAGAGCTATTGGTGCTGGTGGAAAGGAAAATGATGTAACTGATTTTGTGGAATAAAACTTATTTTGCTGGAACTTTTCTCTGCTGCGATGTTAAATTCCAAGTTAAATTCTCTGACTTTATGCTCAGTAAGCTCCACTTTTCTCAAAGAAGTCCTTTTGACATGAGACGCCTTTCACCTGGTCATGCAAATTATCTATACTGGTTTGTCAGTGGAATATCTTTGGTGTTAAATGGCTGTCCAGTGTCCTGTTGTCCTTCAACTGACTGAGATTTGGGACCTTTTTCTTCTTAGACCAAAGAAAAACTTTCTAGTCAAGAAAGTAGCAAGAACTCGACTACATCGGCTTTGACCACAGCCAGTGATGGAAATGTTCCTGAGGACGAAGTGTTTGCTGACGATAATGGTTTCTCCACTGCTGAGGAGTCTTCAGTTCTGAACAGCACATTTACTGGGGAGCAGGAAATTGGCTGTCAAAGTGAGACACGATTATTTCTGTGTGTCTTTTAGCTTAGAACTGGAGCAAAAACATTAGCTTATGATAATGTTTGTGTTTGCTCCTGCCATTGAAATGTATCTAGATAAGCACATAGTATGATCAGAACTGTATGAATAAAAGTAAAAATTGTCACCTGCTGCCTATAAAACGTGTGTATTCAGACTGATACCAGCACCTCATAGTTAAGCTTATTTAATCATCATATGAAATTTATGTTTTATATTGTACAATCACATTATATATATTATATATGCACACCATAACTGGCATGCACATAGATTTGTTTTGAGAATTCAAGAATTGTCATGCAAATTTCTGAGCTATATTGTCTTCTAATAAGTGAATGTTCCGCATTCAATAAATAGGTCCTTTTTGTGGAACTCCAGTTACTTCATAGTATTTCCCTCTTTCACTGACTGGTCACTCACCACTACCTGGGACTTTGGCTTCCTCAGCCTGAATATTCATTTTTCCTAGTCTCAGTCAGCACAGACTGTCTCTGTTGTGTGCTGCTTTATTTACATCTACAACCATCTAATAGTCACTATACAATCAGACTTTTCATCTTAGCTGATCTCCTGTTTTTTTTGTTTTTTTTTTATGTATGAAACCAATATTCATTCTCTCAAAAACAGGAAAAAAAAATCAGATTTTCTTTTTGTTCTAGTAGATCCCATATGTTTTTATTATATTCATTCATACTCTCGACATGTCAGTTACCATAGAGTTGTCATCACAGCTGATGTTCAGTTTCTTTATGAGGACCACTTTTTTTTCTTCCTCAAAAATAGGTAAAAAAGTCATGATTTCATTTTGAATAGCCAGATTAATCAGACTTTCAAATCATATTCATTCATGATCACTCAGTTCGCATTCAAACTTCTAATCATAGCTGATGTCCTATTTGTTCATGAGCATCAACTTTCTTATACTCAAAAATAAGCAAAACTTTCTGCACAGTATTTCAGATTATGTTCGATGTTATTGTTTGTCAGTCCACAATTAAATCTTGCATTCTCAAATATTCTCCTGTCCTGGAGTTTTGAGCACCAACTTTGTCTTTGCTGAAAAGTGTTTTAGGATTTCTTGCAGTCCATCTAGATCTCTCAGTCTCTCAAGTTATATCCATTTGGATTGTTTGTCAGTTTTCATGCAAACATTTGATCTCAGCTGGTCTCATTTTCCCTTGTTTGCATTAGTTCTGAGCGCCAGCCCAGTTAGCACCACTGACTCCCTGGACTCTACAGGGCCCATGTTCCGCTGGTTCACGCAGAGCTCAGACTTTGAAATTCCCCTTGAGACCAAGCCCAGCAAGAAGAAGAGAAAGAATTTTGGTGGCTCTTTATCGCGTGTGTTCACACGAGGACGATCACGCCGATCCATTGCTCTCCCGCACGCAGAAAGTCTGATGGCTGATGGTGAGCATGAACTTAATATTTGCTCATTCGTTTCTAGTTCTCTCTACTTTCTGAATCTCCTTCTTTTTGTATGAGCACCAGCATGAGCACCTTTTCAGTGAATGAAGTACATCTTATGTTTATCTTTCATGTCCAGATTCAGCTTATTTCTTACTTTTCTTCTTCTTTTATTTTATTATAAACGAACACTAACACAAATATCTATTTAGGGAGCCTTGAAACTCAACAAGGCTCATAATTACATCTTAGAATTTGTATTAACTGTATTCTTAGTAGTTTCCTTGTCTTTGCACATAACAATTCTTGCTTTTTCTTTGTGACTCACTGGTTTATTTTTTCCTTCATTGTCCAGCCTTGTTTGATCTGCACTCTCTGAAAACAGAGATTTTCTACCATAAATCACACATTTCCCCACTTGTGGTTTGTTGATCATAACGAGAACCTGCACAATTTCCCTCACTGTTTATTTTCCCACTAGAACTCACCCTTGTAAAATACTCATCCCTCCAGCTATTCCCTACTGTTATACATACAGTGTATGAAAATACAGAACAAACAGATTTCTCCACTGACTATTTCCTGCCTCTAATAAGAATTGTCTTTGTTGTGTAATTTAGATTCCACTACGTTCTTGCTGTACTTTAGGACAGATTACATTTAACTCCATTCAGTGTTTTTCAGCTTCTAAATAGATATCTCTCTGTTGTGACAAGGGAGAACATAGTTCACTTTCCTTTGTAGATTTTTTCAGTACTTTAAGTTAGAATCTTTTTATGAATTAAAATATGCAAAAGCCCAATACACTTACTTCAGTTGATAATTTTCCTGTCTTTATCGAGAAGATTCCCCCTCCCCCACACCACTGCCACACACCCATTTACATAATTTAAATCCCGGATACTTTCCTCCATTGATTATTCGGGTGCCTTAAATTAAGAGTTCCCTAGGTCACAATGTCTGAAAACAATGAAAATTTCCCAACTGATTGTTTTCCCACCTTTAATTAGAATTTTCCCTGTTTCCATGTACTGTTGTGACAGAGGCCAGTCCACGATTGTGCGTGCTGAGCCAGGACAACTACCAGGAGAAGTTGAACACCATCGAGAAGATGGTTGGGGTGGATATGAAGGAGTGGAGAGCACACCAAGTCCTGGCCTGGCTGGAGATCACCCTAGCCATGCCCATGTATGCACAGAACTGCCTACTCAATGTGAAGAGTGGAAGAGTAAGTCAATATCAGAATTGTATTGTGGCTTTAGTGTTAATTATACCCTTGAGTAATCAGTAGCTTTAGAACTTGATGCCTTTTGTCATTTACCCAGAGAATTGCCTACTCGATGTGAAGTGAGGAAGAGTAAATCAATATCAGAACTGTTTTGTGATTTCATTCATAATGTCCAGTTGAGTATTTAGTATCAGTTGCATTGATATTATGATCTGTTTATGGAGAGAATGATCTAGAGTGGGTGGGGATGGAGTGGGGGAGAGAGGGAGGGGGGAAAGGACAGGGGGAAAGGGGAAGGACAGATGGAAGGTGGTGGGATCGTACACTTTATTCTTAAGGAAAAGTCCCGATGATATGAAAGGCTTTTGGGGAAAAGGAGGGGGGAGGGTGGTGGGGGCGAGATTTACCTGTCATGAAATGAAGATGTATATTTCATTAAAAAAATTGAACAGGCCTTTCATGCAGAAGTTATTCTTGTCGGAAAATGTAATAAATCAAATTTGCTATTTTATCTAGTGACATATCAAATGATGTTCAGTTAGTGCTGCAAGCAACCCTCAGAGTAGAGACTGTGTCCTACTGTGATTATAAGTTATGCTAATAACTCAGTCCAGCATTGTAGCATAGCGAAGTCTAAATGGTGCATCACAAGAAAGGAGTAAAGGCCCAATTGATAGTCAGCAATTGCTGCATTTATCTTCATCTTTTCTCTTTTCAATAACCAACATCATGATGTACTTCATTGAAGCGCTACTTAATTAATTCATTCTTCAGCTTATCTATTCCTATGTTTGTCCATCGATGCTTTTGTTTGTCTATCCATCTGCTCACCTATCCATTTATTTATTGCATATCATAATCCAAGACTACAATGGGGCAAAGTATATTTTATTGCATCACAGTAGAAAATATAATTCGTAAGTCATCCACTTATATTTATTTCATTGATTGTTTTCATGATCTCTACTGATCTCTTTGATTATTAAATCTCATGAATGCCTGCCTTCACTATCCACTTCTTGCCAGGTACTGCTAGGTCTAAGTGACAGTGAACTGAGTGCTGCCCTTGGAGTGACCAATCCCATGCACAGACGAAAATTGAGACTGGCTATTGAGCAACACAGGAATCCTGATGAAATGTATGACACATATTAACGCTTCACTAAAAGCAATTATAATGCAGTATTGTAAGACACATCTTTGCACTTCTCAAAGAGAAATCCTTATGCAGATGCAAGATACATTTTTAATACTTGTTGAAATCTAAGTAACATATTTATCCTTCATATGCAAATGTTAGGCATCTTTGTGTCATTCACAAAGAGATATTAGAAAAGTTAGACGGGGTAAAACAAAGCTAGAGACACTAAAGGACTCTGATGTTCCGACCACTGGCCAGCATGGTTCACATCAATATGTGGAATCTTTTGATAGATGCCGCATGCCATGGATCGGGGGATGAGTCAAGAGGTATCGATTAGATTCCAAGTCAGCGTATACATGTAATTTTCACATAACATTCAGTAACAGCCGATGCTATGGATTGCTCCTGGCAAAGAGGAGTATGGCCACCTATTGGTCCACAGTCGGCTGGAGCTGAGTGGGCGGAGTTAATTTATGCATGAGTGCGAACAGAAGGCTAAGCCGGTGAAATGGTTGGAATGACGTACAAAAATGTCTTTTAGCACATGAGACAGGTCTTCAAATGACTTACTTATACGTCCGATAGCAGTGAAGTGGTTAAATAAACCAGAAAATATCTTCATGTGAAAACTTCAGGGTATCTTTAGTTTTATTACCTTTTGTACACAGGCAGAGGAAGCCAGAAGGTTAATTTTAAGACTAATATAGATATTCCAGTGGAGATACTTAGCTCGGCATTCTAAATTCAAAGCAACAACCATCTTAAAGGTTTTCATTATAGGCCACTAAAATTTATCATTTAAGGTGAAAAACTTTTGATTTTATATCCATAAGCTGCAAACATCTCAAGATCTTTATTACAGATCATTATAATTCTCCAATATAGATGACAATCTTTGATTGTCCAGTTCATTTGCACACATCCTTTGATATAGTCATACATTTTAATGTCTTCAACCATGCTAGGTGCAGTATAACCATAATTGTACTGGTCATCCATTAAATTCCAACACAAACAAACAACCAAACAAACATAACTTTACTATTTTACATTTATAAGCAGCAAATACCTGAAGGCCAGTGAAATGGATCCCACCTGGATTGCCCACCGGCTTCTGCCTGACCTAGGCCTGCCACAATACACAGATGTGTTTGAGGAGCAGCTGTGTGATGGACATGTGCTGAACACACTGACTAGGCGTGACCTTGAGAAACATTTTGCTGTGCACAGGAAGTTTCACCAGTCATCCATTTTGCATGCTGTTGAGTTACTGAGAAGGATTGATTTTAACAAGGAGGTAAAGATTGATTTTCAGAACAAGAATGATAGGCCTATGAATGAACTGGAACAAGACACATGCTGTTTCCGAGTACTCTACAGACTATGCCAAGTGCAGTGGATAAATCCATAACATTCTTTCAATACAAAAAGAAAAAATGTAGACAACATTAACTCTTGCACTTATGTGTTTTGAAAACAAAGCACAAAAATATTTTCATGTGGTAGAGATTTCAAATGAGGGAAAGGACAGCATACATGTATATCAGCCCACCACCACTTTCCCTTTGATGTGATGTTCTGACCAGTGATCAGAATTTTGCAAGCAAAATCTTTTGAGGGATGCTGCAAGCTGATGATTGGCCAATTACCATGAGAGCCGAAATCAGTCATACAATTGTTTCTTCATGTACAATTAGTAACATTAAATAGCAGGTGACACCTGTGATTGTGGGAAAGTAGAGGATGGATACTGGTTGGCTCAAGCACAGTGGATGGGATTGAGTGTGGGTGGGGATGAACAGAAGACAGAGTGAAGGAGATTGACATATTGCTGATGCATAGCACAGGACTGCAAAATTATTGTTGCAGCGAAGCAGTTAAAAATCAGAATTTACAACTGTTTAAGATAAAATGGACACTGGTTATTAATGGAAGCATCTCCTTTGCATAATTGTTTGTTGGTTCTTTCCAAATATCTTTACTTTCTTTGTAGCTAAGATTCTGAAATGAACTTTTTTAATATTTCTGTGACTGTCAGTTTTTCTTAATATTATATTGCCTCCAGATATATGAACATATTAAAATAAGATGGACATTTTGAAATACATTACATGTACCTTGCAGTCATGCTAGGTGAATTACAATGGAACTCATCAATTTTGTTTTATTTAACAGCTCTTATCTTTTAATCTTGGGGAAGCACATATATTAATTAACAGCACTGGGTGGTAACTTGACAAAGAAATCCTTGTATGTGACTTTTCCTCAGAAATTGTATCACCGTCGAAATATGAGTGAAGAGAAAGATGTTGATTTGATTGTATGGACTAATGACAGACTGTTGAAATGGCTGAGGAGCATAGATCTTGGGGTAAGTAGGAAAGTTGTGGACAACCAGGAATGTGGCATTTATTGTGGAGTTAAATGACTTTGTTCACAAGTGAATTGATCCCTAATAATTTTATGTACTAACTGTTGTTCAACTTTAAGATTTGTGACTGTATGATAGATCTATATTATTTTGTTAGCTTTAAATCATTGTATCTAGTATTAATGATGATGCCCTTGTTCTGACATTGATTGAGTGAAATAATGGCAGTGGTATCATATCATTAGTCATTTTACCATCATGTTTTTCAACAAAATGATAACCACAATCATAATTTCTTAAAATTGCTAGAATAAATTATGATGATGATTATATTCAGCAAATGTATAAATCTTGTCAGTAATGCAAGGCAATCACAGTGATTGTTCTCTCACAAACAGTGTCTAGGAATCTTCCTGGCTGTTTTGAATTTGCACTAATAGGAGAATGTTATGAGTAAACATTGCTCACATCTCTTAAAAGTACATTATGTCATTGACTCTTAAGTACAGTGACTTGTCCTTTTTTTCACTTAAACGTCATCTAGATAACTTGAAATAAACCTAAATTTAGCCTCTTGTACAAACATAAAATAAAGGGCATGCCATATTTATGGGCAAATGAATCCCCAAAATAGGATTTAAATAAAAAATGTTTCAGTGGTTTGTTGCCCAATTGCTGGCGAGAAGCAGCAGTGCACAAGACGCTTTTAATGGGGATCCAGGGCTCGATGCTCAGTTACATCAAGGATTTCCTGACCGCCAGAAAGTTCCGAGTCAGAGTGGGAAACGTACTGTCATCAGAGAGAAGTCAAGAAAACGGTATCCCGCAGAGATCGGTGATCTCACCAACCATCTTTGGTATCATGGTGAATGATCTGCGGGAAACCTCGACAAGTATGTTGAACACTCTCTCACAATACGCGGATGATGCCGCGATCTGGCGGTTGGGAAAAAGGCTCGATCGGTGCTGCCAGGAGTTGCAGGACCAGTTAGACTCGATCTCAGCATGGATGACCCAATGGGATTCTGGCTGAACGAGGAGAAGTCCGTGAGCATGATCCTCTGTGGCCAGGGCTCCGCAAACCTCAGTCTGAACGGCAAGGCTGTCCAGGCCATCCCCAGTGTGAAGTTCCTAGGCCTAACGCTGGACAGACACTTAACATGGAATGCACACGTGGTAGACTTGAGGGAACGGATGAGGGGTTCGCTGAACCTACTGAGAGCAATCAAAGGGCATGGCTGGGGTGCCAGCACCAAACTGATGTGGCAGGTCTACACATCAGTCGTATGGGGCAAGCTAGACTACGTCAGCGTGGTGTACGGCTCGGCGAGCAAAACAACGCTCAGGCAACTGGACGCGGTCCAGAATGCAGCCCCCAGAACGATTGCGGGGGTCCCGCACGGGGCACCTGCAAATATGCTCGAAGTAGAATTAGGTGTGCCTCTGCTCAAACTACAGAGGTCCCAGCTCCGACTGAGCTTCTGGGCCAAATGCGCTGGGGAATCCGCCCACCCAACATCCCACTCTTATGGCATAAGAGATGAACATATCTGGTGGTACACGGACCACCGAGGGAGTAGAGTCCCCGCGTCTCAGATAACCCTGAAGGAGGTACGCCGGTATCTGGACCAAGCGGTCATAGAGCAGATACGC
>JBCEWB010401432.1:0-20603 GCA_039654565.1 Peronia peronii
CAAGGAAAATGTGCACATGGGCCTCTGAAATAGACTTCCCACGGCCTAATGAGGGTTAAATATGCCATGTTTCTGCTATTTCAGAGTGCAATAGTGGATTATCTGTCAAAGGAAGGGTAAAAACACTCTTGGTTTTGACCGAGGAAGACATGGCAGCCATATAAAACCCTCTCTGGACCCTAAAATGACTCACTGGAAGTCTTTTTGCTGATGGGGGAGGGAAGCAAAAATGGACGTAGGGGCACAGAAAAAGGCAAAAGAAGACATAGAAATCATGGGAAAAGGTTTAGTACTTATATAGTAGGTGAAAAAAACATGTTTTGGAGTTGAAAGTCCCATCAAAAGCTCTTTACGGCTGTCTTTTTTAGCGGAAAAAACTTTAAATTTTATGCGTTTTTCTCAAAATGCATTTTTTTAGCACAAATATGCTATCCACTTTTTTATTTATGGAGCAATTACCATGACATTTGGCATGAATGTAGCACAAAACAATATCTAATTTTTGTCAGAAGGGATTTTTGATATCATTTTAAGTTTTTGAGAAATCTGAGATTTTGGGGTCAAATTTTCGAAAAATCTGTGACCTTTTCACATACCAAATTTAAAAAATTGTAGAAAAAAACCCAAGCAATTTATCACAAATTTGTTCAGAAAAATTTAGATACGGAATGGTAAAATATGTACACAAAATTACAAGCACATCGGTTGGAAAAGTTCAGAGCCTATAGAAGCTAAAGTTACGCAATATCGAGTAGCAAAATCCAGGATGGCGGTCGTTACCATGGCAACCATGAGTGATTTCGATTTTTTTTTTTTTATAGTTTTCCTCTAATTTGACCATGCTGAATTTGATGGTAATGATTAAAATCATCTCCCCCCCAGCGGTTTCCAACATGACTCCCAGGACCCAGCCCCCCCTCCCCAAACCAAAAACATCTAAACCGAAAGAAAATTTAATCCCCATTTTTTTTTCTCTTTTAATTTTTGTTAATGGACTTGAGAAATACCAAAGTCAACATTCGTGGGAACATGGCTGAACTGAAAACAATGACCGTGATTTTAGTGGAAGCCTGCAACCTATTCTTAATCAAACATGCTTAGTACCAACATGCCGTTCTCACATCATCAGGCCTCAGGCCACCAGCAGGTGTCAAAGACGGAGAGGGGTAGGGGACGGGAGAATTGTATCAGTGAAGCAAGTGCGCACTGACTTTGGAATCTAAATAATTATGTTATCAGTGAAATTTGACCTTACAGAGTTTGTTCCCTTCTTCCACCATACCAGTTTGGATAAACCAAAATATGTTTAAACCGAAATAATATGTCCGGTCCCTAAAATTTAGGTTTAAGCGTGTTCCACTGTATATAGATCTAGATCTATATATGAAAGTGTTTCTATGGCTCACAAATTTGACTTTTATTTCAAAATCCAAACCAGAGCCATTATAACATCTAGATCTAGATCTATATCAAATAAAGTCTGCTTTGATAATAAGAATGAGTAAATCATAACCTAAGACTAAGCCAGCCACTTTTTTCTGTAAATTAAATGAAATGATAAAGCATTGAAGATAATCTGTCAATTCTTTGATCACAGCTAACAAATTTTACAACAATAAAATACACAAAATATCTGTTATAATTAATATCAGCTTCATATACATCATGTGTGAAAATAAAAACTGTGCATTGGAAATGCAATATATAGACATCAGGATCCTTTAGAAATCAAGTTATTAAAATATCAAGCTTTAATTAATGTTGTATAGTTTAGATCTGGTCAGTGGGCCTACTTTATCCTAGTGACCATGATCTTTGTCACCAGTAGAAGCAGCAAGTTCCAATTAAGTCCTCATCTAGAAAATGCACAAATCAGCTAAAGAATCATATTTTGTAGATAGTACTGAATGAATACTATAAAGCATTCTGAAAAGTTTCCTACCTCATTTTGAAGAAGTCTCTTGATGATGATCACTTCTTTACTCTGGTCAAATGGGTGTGATAGGTTACCTTGTTTTTACTGATCTGGCGCTTGATTTGTAATCAGTTGATTAAGGAATGCAACTGCAGATGCGCCACACTTTTCTGAATGAAATTTAATCAAGATATTGATTAAATCTAGATCTACTCTGATAAAATTTATGGAAAACCTGCTTCCTATGCGGCTATAACAGACTAGAGTATAGATCCGAGATTAGATTCTAGGTGTGGACACAGATAATTACGAGTGAACAAGTTCTCCATTCACACAGATCTGTCATATAATTCTGTTGATTTAACTGATTTGTGCACATTGAAACTGCGCAGAGATTTCTTATCACACTAAATAACACTTCTGGGTTAAGGAAATAGCAACATGACTGTCCGCAGAATATCCGATGAATCAGACGTACTAGGGTCTAGCAATCCCACTTCCTACATCGACGCCATGTTAGTGGCCGGATATTTTTAGCAGTTATTATAAAAATATTCATCAACAAAATTTCTAGTTTAAAGTACATGAGATTAGTTACAGAGCAATAATGTTTTGGGAAATATACTCACTATAAAGACTGTATTTTTATTTACATGATGAAAATAACTAGCACTTTTATGCGACCATATTTTCACCTCGGAACTTCTAAAACGGAAGTGCAGCATGTCAATCTGGATCTAGGCTAGTCTTGTGTTACCGAACCTTTCTACGTGTGAAAGGTGTATACTGAAATCTAAGAGACAAGAGCTAAAACTAGATTGGAATAATACTCCAGAAAAGTGATAAGCATGACATACTTCACATCATGGGACGAATTTGCCAAAGCAGCAGAAAGATTATATTTGAATGACCCACTGAAGGTAAGATTGTTACAGATCTATTCTAGACTAGAGATCGACTCGACTTAATAATAAAATCTAGAGATTCTAGAACTAGATTTAGATTCCAGTGCAGATCATATAGCAAAAAAAGATTTCGTCTTACCAACAGGACGGCGATGTAGATCTAGGCTAGGACTATTTAGATCTTATCAAATTTATTGATAGTTATATTGGCTGTCAACTTGAAGTTAAACGCAGACTCCAGATTATGAAGAAAGGAAGCCGTAAGCATAGAGATTAGAGGGCATCCTGACAATGTGAATGATCATCAGTCGGCACCATTTTTTTAAGTCTCTGTTGAAGCAATACTAGATCTTGACTCGACTAGTCAGAGGATCTCTGTTGAACAGACATATCTATCACTTCATCATGGTTTTTACAATATCAGTGGTGAATACATCACTCAGTTGTAAATGATGCTTATGTGCTTTTCTGTCATTCAGAAATATAGCTGCAATTGCAAAGCTGTGAAACAATGTGAACTGGCTCTTTTTTTCTGCAAACATTTTAAAGGGATTTGTTTATTATCAGGATAGTTGGAAACTGAGCAGTGTATTTTCTGGCACTTGGCAAGAACAAAAACAATAGATACAAGACATGGCATGAAAAAATTGTCATAGTCCATAGGCTGGGGGCAGTGCATGAGCACATTGAAAGTATCTCCTAGGTTTTAGAGTCAGAATAGAAAGTCAAGCATGAACTGATCAGCGAATTATAAAGCCTTCAGCAGTATACTTTACTGATGTTGTAAGAGCAAATCAGACATTCCCCCCCCCCACCCTCCATGTGATTTTCTTAGGCAAATATTGATAGGCAACGGCTTCTGTTGTTTTTGCTAGTTGAACTTGTTATTAGCTTAAACTACATGGAGGTTTTGTCTGTCTAGGTATAGAGTCAGTAAATGGGTGACGAGGATTGGGAAGGGGGCGAACAAACCACGGGCTGCTTTGCAAGACCACAGGTCTTGTGTAAGCCAAGCTTTTGTTCTCTGCCTCATCTTCTTTAGTGCAACACCTATAATGTATTTAATTTATCACTTTCTCCCCAACCTCCCTTCCTCTCTTGTCTCGATCTCTGACACAACTCAATCAGACTTTGATTATTGTGGGTACTATTTCGTGTGTGAAAGAAGAGAAGGAAAGATTGTTGTGTTGCCTTCAAGCCAGCACAGTATGTGGAGGGATAGTAAAATCATGGCAACTTATCATTGGTTAATCAAGGGAAAGAGAAACAAAAGTATGCAAATACAAGAACTAGTGGCCAACTGGCTAGTAGTGAACAGCCCAGTATGGTCAGCACAGGTGTAATGTACCGAAGTTCCCCGCTGACCAGTCACTATGATACTCTCCTTTTCCCCCCACCTTGTTTTGATTGGCTGGTGATAATTGTTCCCACCCATCCAATCATCAAGCCGAGGTTTGGCACTTACCACGGGATCCACGTGGAATTAATGGAATGGTTACCACATAGATCTAATCTTACGCCCATTTCAGGGGTTGACAAAGAAGCTAATTTCAGCAATGCATGTTTGTACTGGCAACATGTTAAGTACCTAGCACAGTGCAATAGTATTATCTGTTTGATGAATGTGTTTCTGTTTGGGGTGCACTTGAAAACAATATGGATTGTAGAGAAATTAATTCAGGACCACTGATTTTGAGGAATCCATGTTTGAGTTATCATGCCAACTACTGTAATGATCCACAATACTGAGACTTAAAATTGATGATCTAGTTCTAGATTGATCAAGTTAAATTGTAAAAGTCAGTAGTCTCTTGTGAAACAGTTAAATTTCATAATTTTTCATTGTTAATCATCACAACTATTTTAGGGCAAAAAAATTGCTTACAAACATTGACCTTCCAATAAAGTGAGACAGTTCATCCTTAGAAAAAGTTTGCTGGGTTTCAAGCAAACAGAAGCATATCTCTGTTCATATTAAATATTCTAATGGTTAGATTTAGCTGAAAAGGCTTTTTTTTTTAAAATTTGACGTTGATGATAGAACTGTAGAAGACTAGTTATCTTTGCTATCTTTGTATGTAACATATTAGTAGCTCACATATATATATACATCACACAGTTTGCAGCTATGTTGTTTTTGTTCTTGAATTAATTGCATTGCGTGTAATTTTATCCAAGAGAAGACTATTTATTCTCTTTTTTACTTCATTTCTGTAACTCAGTGCCGATTTGTGACGAAATACCGACATGTGGACGGAAAACTGAGTATCAAAGTGACAGATGATAAAGTGGTAAGTAACTTATGACTCATCTCTGTTTCAAAGAAATCAGAACCTTGGGAGACATAAATATACATGTATATGCTCTTTATCAATGTTTACAATAAATGTTACGATAATTCAGTGTTTGGTGAAAAAAGAGTACATGTCATGAAATAAACCCACTGCTTGAAATTACTAGAAGTAAAAGAAATGTGAATTCCTATCACATCAGCAAAGAGATATAAGAGAAAAAATTACCACAAATTCTGTGTTGTATTTTTTTTCATTAGCTAATGTAAGGGACACAACTGGGGATTCTGTTCATGCTGTACTGCAATAGTAGCCAATGCCTGTTACAGAAATTTAAAGCTTAATAAAACATTAGGATATTATTTCATACAGATTGATCAGAGTTAGTATCATTGCAGTATTTCAAATTTACTAGGAATCAGAGTAAGTTGAAACAGTGTATTCATACAATTCAATTCCTAGGAGGAAAAAAAAAACCCAAGTTTATATAAATTGAGATCTAAGATGTTGATGGTTTCATTTTATGTTGAAATGATTGCAGTTTGCAATGTTGTGTTTTTAAAACTTGATGTAATTCACAAATTGATGAGTTAATTATCAATGGACACATGTTGATGAACGTTAATTCTTGTATGTTCTTATCTAGATTTAGTGAAGATGTAAATTATAACATGCGGAAATGTTGGGGCATTCTATAAATCTCTCAATATATTGACATAATTTAAGTTTGCAATGAGTGCTTTATTGTTTGTCTTTATGCAAATTATTCTATATCATGCTTTTCATCTTTTAAGCGAATTCCCCAGCCAATAGCAGAATAGAGGGGAAATCAAGTTGGGTGTGTGTTGCAAACTGTACCAGTACATGTATTTAGATTAAAAAAAAAAAAAGGGATGTATTTAGTAGTTTTTTAGTCCTTGTATTATAGGCCTTTTATGTGTTTTGTTGCAGATTTATAGTTCAGATTTTTCTATTTCTTTCAGTGTTTTCAGTACTGCACAGAGCATGCCCAAGATGTGAAAAGATTGGAGAAACTGACAGGTCAACTAATGAGACACATGGCATCGAAGGAAAAATAGGTTAATATATGTTAATCAGTGGAATCAAATTTTGTTTGACTGTAGAGTGATGGTGAATGAATGTGGATTGAAGAGTAGTTTTCCAAAACTCATTAAGTCTGGCTAACTTTTGCCTCTTGATATATTGTTTTGCTTCTTGAAGATATTATGCCATGTACATTATCAAAATCAGTATCCGTTGAACCTTCATTCAGCTAATGAGAACAAGTTGACTCTAAAAGTTGAAAAACCGTCTTATGGAGTTTTGAAAAACCACTCTTCAAGTGTAGATGACAATGCAGTCAGGTACATGTATGAAGAATGAGAATATACCACAGTTACTGTTAAGAGTGATTGATTTGAAGATTTCAGATCAGTGAGTACATGATCATTTAATGAGCCTTACGCAAATAAGCAAGATCTGCATGTCTTTTGTACATTATATTTACTGAGGAAGGATTGCAATACCTTTTCAGGATAAACTATGGAGCTAGAATACACTGGAGCATGCACTGCGTGGCACCTCTCACTCTTCGCTTACTTAAAAATGGCGGACACCACGTGCCGAATTGAATGGTCATTGTGAGGGCCGAATGAAAGGCAACAGGTGCTCACAGCCAATAGATTACATTGAGGGAAACTCACTATTTGACTCCCTTTCCGATCCTAAACCATGAAAGTTTAAATGAAAAGCAATTTTCATATTGTATAAACTTTCCGTATTTTTTCATGTGTTTTTTAAGGACAAATTTCCCATTTACTTGTTTGAATTAACATTAATTACTAAAATAACGTAAATAAATATTAAAATTGTAGTAAAGACAATGAAGGAGCAATGCAAGACAAAGGAAGAATATCTTAGTTGTGCCTGAAAATTGAGTAACTACAAAGTAATGTCAAAATGAGGTGTAATTGTTAGAAACCAAGCAAAAATTGAACATTGTACTAGAAATTAAAGTAGAACGTCGAAAAAGAAAACAGCACATAAATCAAAACAAAATAATTCACTCTCAGTAGGCTACATAACCTTTATTAAAAGGTGTGGGTAGGTATGCAGATATATTTTGATATTTAAAAGAATAGAAAGATAGAACGAGTTTAGTGAGACAGAGGGATTGATAGAAGTACAAGACAAGGGGAGGACAGTTTAAAAGACAATGTAGAACCTGTATGGGAAGGAGAAAAAAAGTCATACTAATATATTGATACAAAAACGCTGTCTATCACTGAACACAAGCAAATTACACTTGTAACAGAGTATATTCAAGTCAAATGAACACAAAATGAATAAAATGCATCGTCATTTATTTGAAAAGCATAAAGATAGACCTATAAAGAATACATTAAACTTCCATAAAAATGTTAATAGCTTCCCTGTCCTTTCCCGAGACATATGGAGTCACATCAAGATTCTTGGGATTGCTCATGGCTTTAGATTTTTTATTTTTGTATAGGTCAGGAAATCATCTTTGTTAAAGTGAACGTTGTAGACATATGGTCTTTTGGATATTAAAGCTTGCTATCTTCTGTTTGGCAACTGATCAGATGGATAGATCCATCTCTCAACTGAGAAAATCTGAGGATGAACAATAAATAATGTCGGCAGTTCAGCAGAGAAAGAGGGGTTATTGGCCCGATGTTGCTCTTTAATCGGTTTATTTAATTGAAAATTTGCAACTGTTCTATTAGAGAGTGGCTATTAACATAGCATCAAAGTGAATCAAAATCTATGAAACTCCCAGTGACCACACAAGGGAAATTCCCAAAGCCCGAGAGGCTCAGTCACCTGTTGACCCCATGATCTATAGCCAAATCCAGCCTGTTGTCTATGTAAATTCTAAGATATTTGTGTAGAGTGAACTCACTTCTTTTGTTTAGGTGAAAAAATTTCTTTGCTATGTCCCGCTAATCTGGGGAAAAAGAATGATATACAAGTTTAGAAACCATTAAAAGTTTAGCATGGGAAATGCCAATTAAAATAAGTTGTGTGTGATTAGTGTCTAGCAGAAACAAGCTAATTCCCGTCAATCTCTGTTCTTCGTTCTGAGGAGAAGATGTAATGTGACTCTCTTACCTCCACTAAAAAAAAAAATCAGTATTCACAGTCTGAATTACTTTTACAAATAAATCGTTCAAACAAACAAATTAAAACTTCAAATAGTGATGTGTGATATGTCACAGCGGCTGATGATTTATTTTTTCCAACGTCTTGTTTAGAGCAACTGATAACCGCAACAAGTATGCATCAAACAGTGATCCGGTAAAGTGATTAACCTCTTGCCCAGCCCTTCATTTGGCTGCTCGTGAGGCCTCCTGGATGGGAATACAAGATGGCTGCACTGTCTATTCTCGCTCCATGGGATAAACAGTGCAGGAGTATTGAAAGTGGACTGCTGGCAGTATTGCAACTGAATGGGTTTGAATGCACATTATGTTTAGTGGTATATATGGATGACCTCCTACCTTTTGTTGTAAATAAGTTGTGTGAATGACTGTTTTCTGATACCCTTACATTAGTATCAGTTACATTGAGGATGGTGCTGTCGAAATTGCTGCATGTTTGAAAACAGGCTGTTTGGCATAACAGATATTTCTGTGAGTGAGAGAATGACAACGTATAGAACTGTTATCATTTACATGTATTAGTATTACAATGACTTACGCCATGTGGTTGGGCACCACAACATAATAGATTTGTTCCTACCAAGCGAACGGCTGAAAATCCCTGTCTAGTTTTGGTAGGGGGTTACAAACACTCCAAACTGTTCACTACCATTGACATGGGGAGAACAAGAAAAATGCACGGGACCTGTGACAAGTTGTTGTCGGATCTCAAGGAGAAGTGGTAACAAACATCAGTGAGTGTTCTATTTTTAGCAGAGGGGTACAAACACTCCGCCGGGGATTTCCAGGTTTTTTGCTTAGTCGAATATGAACTGTGGATGAAAGCTTACAAAAGTAGTCCTGTATGAGGTTGTCTTGAGATGGCTGAATTTAGTAATGTGAAAAAGTGTGAGAGTTTAATATCAATAACAAATTTTATCTTGTAGAATTTTTGTTCAACACCTCATATGCGTTTGCTATGGTTGCAGTTACTTTCCATTGGTACTGGTAGTTGTGAAGAATCTTGGTGGAGGTCTCCCTTCTTTTTTTTTTTGTGCGCAAGTTTGGAATATGGGTAAATATTTTATATTGTTTATCAATTTGTTGTGTGCTGGAGGACATTATTGACTTTATGAACATGGTTTGATAAGAGAGTTGTGAGGACAGCATGCTGCACAAGTATGCTTAATCAGCACTTTGATATTCAAAAGATGAATATCAAAGTTTTTAAGTGACAGCACATATTACATACCAGGAATAGCAGAGCAGATATATGGTATGGATTATGTACATGTATGATTTACAGTAATTGATATTAGCCCCAGGATAAATCTTGCAGTCAGATCTTTCAGATCTGCCCCAGGCCTCAGGTTTAATAGTAATCCATATTGCCATAAATATTTCATGATTACGGAGTTAAATTTTAGTTAATTTAGTCAATTCTTTTTTTACTGCTGCATCATTCCTTTGCAAGATACACTTAGAAAATCTTAGTGGGCGAGTATTTGTGTCGCAGTCAGTTGAGTCACTGACTCAATAATGACTCATTGAAAAAAAAAAAAAAAGTGTGTCCCCATCAGGAGTTTGAGATAATATGCTGACTTTGTGCAGTGCAGGGTGTATCATTGTCAGGAGCACACATGGAGATGGAGAGGTATTCTCTCCCCATCTTGTGAATGTGGATTGAGCTCAGGAAGGAATGTTAAACTTCTGAGGGCTGTGTGTTTTCGAATGAAGTGTTTGTGTAGTAAAAGCTTTGCTTTACTGTAATAGATAAATTTCATAGTGTTTTGGGTAATGCCGTGATCATTTATACTAAGTGAAAGATTTTAAGTCACCATTATTTGTCAGATAAATTTCATGAAAGCTACTGTATGGATGAAGATGTTCAATTTTCTCTACTTCTGTAATTTGAACACATATACATGGTTGGTTACTTTGTGCCACTTGTATTGATTTTAATTCTTTAAAAATATTATTGTTACCTTATGTTGAATGTAACAGTCATATTAAACTTTAAAAATAAACGGTGATGTGTGTTAATATATTTTCTTTTCATTTCAGGAAAGGTTGGATGGCACAAGGCAATAATTGATTATAGAATCACTCATTAACACATAACAGTGAACACAGAAATGGCAATCTTACTTTGGTTGTTATTTTATTATTGTTCCTCAAAGTGATACATGTGTTGTTATAAGAACTATGTCATGCAAGCATATACAAGCTGGTGGACAGGTGATGAAAGGATGAGCCATTTAGTCTGAATGAGAAATAGAAAATATCAACACATGACTTCTTATATATATTTTTTTAAAGATAAACATGCAAAATAACAACTGAACATGAAGGGTGACAAATTATTACCCATTACAAATACAACAGACATAATGTTTATATTCAGTGATGATATTACATGAACGCTTGATACATGTATTCATGTATAAGAGTTGCCAGCACAAAAGAGCCTGAAACGTTTTTCTATGATGCTGATGGTGGAATATACACTTTCAAAATTAATTCATCAAAATCAATATGTAACGAATACAGTCTGTTAGCATTATACATGTAGCTACAATCAAAATTAAAACTAGAGTATATATAACTGGTCTTCAGATTAACAGAATGTCCTGGTATTACACAGACTTTGTAACAACTTTGTCCTGGAAGTTGACTAAGTACAAAATATGATAGACATTCAAGCTGTTTTGGGGAAAAAAAAAAAAACTACTTATCTCACAAACAAAAATAGAAGTTAAGCTCCAGTTTCTGAAATGAAATCTATAGTGCCGCACATCTGCAATTCTATGAAATTTCAATTCCACACAAATGAAATCTGTACACTTATTTCAATGAGCATATGATTCTTAAATAATGTTTTCATTACATGTAATTTTCTTTTCCTGCCTCAGCAACACTGCACATACTCACAGCAATCACATCTTGCGATTAAATTAATGAGACATTTGTTTTCCTCAACTCTTAGCATCAACAGCTGTCACATCTAAAATACACATTCATCATCCATTCGATACTGGCAAATTGTCTTTAAGTTGCGTCAGAATAAATGAATTTTTTTTTCAATTTTCATGTACATCTATCATAATGCATCTCCCAACAAACAACATAAAGACAACAAAAAATAAGGCATTCATAATAATCATATACACATCCACACCAAAAGGAGAAAAACAGATTATCACCCTCTGCACACAAAGCATGTAGCAAAACAATTCATTCCTTTGAAAATCTTCAAATTGATGGGTACAAGAGTGGTGAGTTCTACTATTAATACAAGTATACATCACTGCAACAATGAGAAACAGTAGTACAATGACACAAGTTGAATAATCTTATTAATATAACTGCTTTTTAAACAAAAATAAAAAAATGAAAGCAAAAAATAAACCAAAACTAAACTTTACTATACTAATCAATAAAAACAGTGGACATGCTATTCCTGTATAATTTTCCCCTGCCTTATTTTGCAATCAGTCTTTCTTCATTTCTCTGAGTTCATAGCGTTTCTTTCAATCTGATCCACTGCTGGTCTCACAATGTTCCAGACTGACATGTCAGTAATTTGTTTCTACATTACTCATATCCAAAGTGAGCAAACACAGTGTGAAATGATATACGAGAGATAAAATCAGCTTCGTGATAGAATTTTAAAATCTTATTAGCAGCTATCAAAAACTGAGCACTGATAAAAATTTTGAAATTTTAAAGGTAAACTAACAATCAGTTAATCATAATTATATTCTCACTGCATCATAAACCTGAAGGCCAAAAAATGTAAAATTGGCAGCAAAATGGAAGAATTATTTGTCTTGAAATTGAAAATTTTTTTTAAAAAGGTCCAAATACCAAAGAAACTGCAAAATTTAATATCTTTCAGGTATTTGTAAATAAGGAAGCCCCTTTCAGTAACCTACCTGACCTAGCACAAACACCAAGAACTTGAATCCTGACAACGGCAAACTGGACATCAAATACACATTCACTCACTTTTCACCACAAAATATTAAAAGCACTCAAACAGAATCAGCATGAATATCATTCAGTCAACCTGTGGACCGTTCTAAATTCCACTGTAAGATAAGCAGCATCAGAATGAGGACGCTAAATGCCAGGTAAATATTTTGTTTCAACATTTGTTTTGTAGTAATATAACTTCAGAGAATAAGCCTGTATTTGTTCATACTCGACTAAGCAAAAATGTGGAAATCCCTGGCGGAGTGTTTCTACCTCTCCTGCCAAAAACAGAACACTGCTGATGTTTGTTACCTCTCCATGACGAGATCTGATAACATTATTGTCACCAGTCCCGTGCATATTTTTATGTGCTTTTCTATGTCAATGGTAGTGAACACCTTGGAGTGTTTGTACCCCCTAGTAAAATTAGACGGGGATTTCCAGCTGTTTGCTTGGTTGGAACAAATCTATTCAGGAGAAATGAAACTTTTTTCACAGTCGTATGGAAACAAAATCTTAAATTCAAACACTAACATGATTATTCTTTTTCAAAACAGGTCTCCTTACTTTTTTTGGTTCAACAAAACCTAATAGAAAAGACATATTGCGATTCAAGAATGGCTCAGTTATGTTTCATAATGAATGACAACTTTTTTGTAGATCATGACGTAGCTAGTCAGCCACCACATCAACAAAGGTTGCACCAGGGACACAGAGAGAATAAGATACAGGCTTCGCTTAGCTCCCCTGGCATAGCCATCGTTGGCTTGGTGGGGCATCACTTGCACTCTCAGCGTGCGCATCTGGCAAAAGAAATTAATAAATTTAGATATAACAAGTACCAATTATGTCAATGGTATAATGTTATACAAGGTAAACTTACAAACTGATAACGTTTTGCTAAGGGACTACTGCTATTATTTTATACAGTGACAGTTAAATCTGATAACAGGCTACCTTTCAATTCACAATTGTTGAATGATTAATTAACAACACAATAATAAACACAGTGCATTCTTGTGTACTTGACAGTCTTATAGGGACATCATTCTTGCCCGATGGATCTTATTGTCTTATTAAATTTGAGTTGATAATATTGGGACTAAAATCTAATATTGCTTGAGAAACGTATACAAATGAGGATGGGAATGACTTTGATGTCATTTCATGATGTATCAAAGGATGACCCAGCTGTTGATGTCAATCTTTAATGTCAATCTAAATCCCATTTATAAGGGGGAAAAAAAGGGGAGGGGGAAAGGAGAAACAATAACCATAATTTCATTACGCTCTTTGTGAATGAACAGATACACAGTTTTTCTATACATTTTCAATTAACCCTCCTCCCCCCCCCCCAATACTAAGTTAATATATAATTCTCGACAATATATGCCTTTCTCGTGAACTTCACAAAGCAAAGATTGAAAAAAAAAATTACAACACTTACCAAAAAAAATACCAATGAAATACAGAACCATAACAACACACAGTAGTAGATTGTGGCGTTGAAACCAACTCCTGCAAGCAGACTGATGGTCATACTGTAAAGATGCACAGAGGAAAATTCCATAAAGAACAAAATAAAATAAACAAGCCATTTATGGATGGTTAATACGATAATGCTAAAAGTATCATCAAATTCCTATATTCAGATTTCTATAATCCTTCTTTCAGCATTGCGCTACCTTATACAATAATTCTAAAAAATACATCAAGTCCTACTCAGTCAAAATAATTCAGGTGTACAATGAGGACAAGTAATATGGAACATTTTCTAAAATCAATGAAATATCCTTAAGACATATATAAATTTGTATATGCACTGATTTTGTTTCCAACACATCCATCACCACTCAGGAATCTGTCTCTTCACAATTCACAAGCTGAATCTTGAAAATTCTTGATATGATATTCAAAATGATAACTGAAAAGAACTCACGGAATTAATTAATAGACTAAACTGTAAATCTTTTTTGCTATTGATTCAACAGGCTCAAAATCTACATATACTAAAGAGGCATTACACATGTGAAATTATTTACAATTTACTAATTCACAAAAATAAATGAAAGTATAACTTACCCTACAAACTTGTACCCGCAGTATGCTATGATGTCAATGTACTTCAGCTCGGTGTTCAGATTCATGATGTACAAACTCAGGGTGAAAGCTACCATCTCAATGATCAACCATACCAAAGCTGAGCTGGCCTGCACACCTAACTGTTCTGGGGTAAATCTGGGAACATAAATGCATCATAGGTACTAGAAGTTCATCATGATCTTAATGGGTATCTAAACAATTTACTAAGTTATAAAACATAAACAAAATATCATTACATGTATTTTCCAAACATTCAATATGTAGATATCTGTTCAAACATAAATAGATCATGTCATTTACTAGATCAACTTTTTATGCTGTAAAGCGCAATGCAAAAGAACAACACCAGTAAAATTTCATAATTCTTGATTTCAATCCTTAAAAATTGGTGTTTTTTTATCATATTCTTCTCTTTCAGTATCGGACTCTTGAAGTTTCTGATGATCATATGAATGATCTTTAAAACTGAAATCCTATATTATTTCTGGAACACACAGGAATACTGACAGCGAAGCAATACGGTCTATATCATTCAAGTAGCTAAGACTACACGAGGCAACAATGACTCCATTGTTACATGTGAAAAGAGTTAGTTAAGGTGCCTATGAATTTACTTACCTGCCCTGTGTTCCTAATACCATTCCTGCTACCAATATATAGGTCACGAAAGCCATCACTATATGGAAAAATGAGTGGTGATGGTGGAGATAGAGTGTTGGAAGGGAGGGGGAGGGGGGTTGGATTAGAAAAAGCAGAACAGTATTACATACAATCCTAGGATTTATTAATCTGAAATTATTTTTAAAAAATCATTCAATATTTTTTTCCTTTTTTTCAGTGGACTTACGATACCATAAGACATACTTTCTCTGAAGTATAGAAGACAGTTATAGTCTTCATTTCTCCCTGTCTAAAAATACAGAGCCAAAGAGGAATTGGTTAGCACATGGTTACAATGTCTGACAGAGACGCCACAGATGGGGAGAACACAATGAATTCAATATAACAAGGAATGCATAATATAGCTGGAAGGTTTAGATCACATAATTCAATGAGGGTTCTTTGCCTAATAAGGGAGCTACACAGTCTGGACTATCACAACACATCAAGGAATGGTGCAAAGAATGAAAATTTGTAGATACATATAATATTCAACATGGGATTATCTTGAGCAGGCTTTCTGTTCAGTTCTTACCTGGTATGTACAAATCTGGAGCATTTATTTCATATCTAGGCGCTACTGGCTCATCCTGGTTGTAATGAATGGACCAGTCCTGAAAAAAAAAGACAAACAAATTTATATATTTCTGTGAACGGCAATCACATGTGGCAAACTCTCAGATTTGGAAATTGAAGTGAATGCTATCTACTGTCAGTCATGTTTTAACTGTATATACCACACCAAAGAGAAGTACAGGTACAATAATACTCTTTAGCCCAGAGCATGAAAGGAAAACTGAGATGTTTTAAAACTTAAGATGCATTTACTAAAAGTGGAACTGATACCACTGATAGATAACATGCTTGCACTTATGAGAAATAACATTTTAACGACTAAGCAAAATGTATCAAAATCTATGAAAACGATGCATGTCACACATATGCAATAATTATTCAGTCAAAAAATCGGTCCACTCAACCTGCATGACTGATATAGGTGCACACTTAATAACTATCCATATTATGTAATATTACCTACATACTCATATAATATACATACTGAATGTGTGTATGGGAAAAAGAGGAGACCCAGTTTCTTTCCAACATATGCTGTGTCAACAGCAAAATAATACTTCAGTTTGGATGAGGCCATATATTTCTCCAACTGCAAAGAGATAAAATCATAGCAAGATAAAATATTGGGTATGATTTAAGAAATAATATTGAAAGACAAAACAGAATAAGATACAGGAATGAGACTGGAATAGCACTACGCCCACTGACTGTCTGAAACATGAACAGTTTTATAAATAAAGTAAAAAAATAAAAGCTGGAAAGAAGAACAATTCATCCAGAATTACAAAGCAAACCAGTGCTGAGCACTGCAGTTTGTTCTGTGTGAATGATGAATTCAAGTAGAATGCTGGGGAATATATTTCAGAAACAATACACATTTTTGGAATTTCTGACTACTTGTTGTATCAGCAAGTTTTCAAATCTCACAATGCATTTCATTTAAAAATAAACTAAAGACCTTTCGAGGAAAGGTATTTAAGTCCATTTTGAAAGAAATTAACTCAAAAAAAATCCCCCCCCCCCGCTAGTTTTTTCTGAGGTCATAGGTAATTATAACTACTCCAGTTTTACATTTTATGATGTTCTGATGTTAGAATCTCAAATTCTGACTGTCAGTCTCCCAGTTTGTTTTTTCTCCTTTTGCTTCATCTGGCCTTTCTCAATTTTGGCTGCAAATGTGTGAAAAATGACTCAGGCAGTTTCTGTTTTGACGACTTCATTAAGACTGTTATTCCTAAGATCATTTCTGGATAGCACTGGGGCACAAAGGTATTAGGCCCGTCTTATCAGGGGTAACTTACATTTTTGTTGACTATGTCCTTTCCTTGCCCAGCTAGAGTTTGTCCATACTGCATGGCCATATTTGCCATTGGGTCACTCAGAAGTTGCTGACCAGGAAACTGTGGTACTCCGGGCTGTTGTCCACCAAAAGCACCTGGGTTGTACACTATTTTAAAAATATACAAAATTGACATTTGAAAAAGCACAGGGTAAATTAAGACCTAAATACTTTCTTTTACATTAAAGTTTAATATACTTTGGACAGAAATATACTGAGTTCCATGACAACATAATCTGGCCGTAATAAATTTCAGTTGTGTTGGTTTTTTTTTTTTTTTTTTAGATGAAACAAACATGGTCCTTCATTGCTTGAATGTCAAATAAAAAAAAAAAAAGACAACACTGTATTGATTTCTTCTTCAGTCTCAGCCTCATCTCTACTACAAATCTACAATAAAACCCAAAAAAAGGCTTATAAACTCGAAAAGTGTTCAATTTGAAATTTGGCACACAAATTTATTGCATAAAATTCTCTATTTCTACTTACATAAATCTGGAAAAAGCTTTTTATGCTTGAAATTATTCTAAAAAGGCGACAATAATTGAACAGTAAATTCACGAGGGTGTTTGATCCGAACAGTACGCCGTTAGAAATTAAAGGGTGAAAGGGGAAATAGCATGATGAATCACAGCCAGCAACACGCACTCAGCCTCATTTCTGCTCAGTTCAGCTACTGACTGGAGACTCTGGTTTAAAAGAAAAATATGTAATGTTTTGCATCCCCCTGCCTCCCCCCACTAAATCTACTGCGATAACTCAGTGTTGTACTTTACAGTGTTTAAAGGTTAAGCAGTGATGTTGTAATATGACCCTTCTACTTCTTTTACTCCTTCTGTTATGTTCAGTTTATTCTGCCCTCATAATTTACATTTACACGTAGCCCTTTCTGAGCCCTTCTTTCACTAGGCAATATTTGTAGCTATTTTTCTAAATATTTGTAATTTGTCAACCAACACAAAAATCATCTTGATTAAATAATCCCTGTGTGTAGAGTGGGTTTTTGTACATAGGTAACAAGCAGAATGGAAAAATTATACAGGAAATACTTTCTTTCTGTGCCCAAACCACTCCTCATAGAGTACTAAACAGTCAGCTACAACTCAGTTTGATTTGGAATAGACATCTCCTTGAAAGAAAGATACCCTTGACTAAAAACCACGTACATGTATTTATTCTGTCATCCCGTCCTCTTCATTTGCAGCCTCTTCTTTTGCCTCTTGGGAATTGTACATTTTATGCTCATTTCCTTACCCTGTCCTCCATAAAACATGTCTGGCTGGCCGAGATTTTGCATGAACGGTTGCTGATTCTGCATGTCGAAATCATTGCCATAGTATTGCTGCGGTGGTGGTTGAGATGGTGGTGGTTGATGCCCTTTGCTTTTTGGCCGGCGTTTTTGGCCAGCTGTGTATAAAGAAGTCAATTTATTTTCAGTGAAGAGAATATCTAACATCTAATATTCCATTGCTGATATAATTACTACTATAATTAGAACACAACAATTAATTTGATCTGTGTATAATAATCAATCACCATTGCCATATAATTCATGATAAACACACACACACAAAAAATGAAGTATATGTTAACTTAAAATATTGACAGAACTCTTCTTATTAACCTCAACAGCGAGAGAGAGTTTTTAAAACAGATATACATAGTCTGCACAACAAAAGAAGGAAAAAAAATGAAATGGATAGGTATTACGCTGAGTGTCATGAGGAAGGCATGCGCAAACCAAAAAGTTACATCACATAGTGAAGACTAAACAATTTTATACTGGCTCATACAAGGAAGGATGCAACCTTGGAAGCATTTGTTCGTAGGGGCTCACATGAAGCAGAGTCCTTTGACATGATATCATATGTAACTATCTGATATGGATTCAATTGATTTTTTTAGTACACTGATACTGATATGTTGTTATGCAATGTGACACCCGCTACTGACTTCCTATGAGCACTCTCAGCGATACCTATCACTACCAAAAAAAAATAAGCCTCTGATTATATTTCATCTTATGTCAAATGATGGGAATCATTTCATTATTTCACAGCTTACTGAGCTCAGGTGTGTCTTGTGAATTTCGCCAAGACACTTTCAAAGTGACTTTGTGCTTTATGCATGCAATTTAATAACATTGCTGATATGCTCAACACAACAAGAAATAAACCTGAAAGTGACTTGATTAATTTTAGCTAATGGCCACTTACATTTACTGGCCCTGTATTCAGATGGTACATCCATGTTTTCCTTTCTCCTCCTCGTGATGAATGCTTGGCGGTTGGAAGATTTTATACCCTGAGGTGCAACTAAGCGCCGGTAAATAAAAAGCTTTATAAATATAACTCAAATCAGAACATTGAAACAGTGATGAATCAGGAGTAGCAGCAAGCAATGTAATGTTTTGCAATCTCAACGTTTTCAGCTGATGCGCTGACCGAGGCAATAATCGCTGCAAATCCCCGATGACACTGGTCGCATCAGAGTTCCTTTGCAAAATGCAATGTCCAAATTAGTTTCCAGTCACAAGCAACCAACTACTCTACGGTGACTGAGTCACCGTACAGTTTCAGTAGCTGTGCTGCAAACGGGCAGATCTAACTTTCGAAACTGTTAATTTGATTCTAGCCTGCTCTATCACGGATACTGGGTTTGCTATGTAGATCCACGCATACAGAGATCCTCCAGCAAACCTCTGTAAGTCTGGAATAATACTGGCTCCGTGGACCGTTATCCCGGTGTTGTCAGCATTGAGTTGGCAGCTTCTGTGGCGGAAGTACGAACAGACAGATTAAGGGAAACAACTTTGAGAAATTATTAATGGGAGTAGTTTCCCCTAGTCTACAACTGACGTTCTGGTGCACATTCTGAAGATAGACATTGTATCCAATTTCTGTACCGTTCATGTACATGCATTTGTAAACGTGTGAAGTTATTTGAAATGTGCCTTGCATGAGTTACTTAATAAACGGTATGATCTTTTTTAATAAACAGCAGGACCTTTTACAATAAATGATAAGGTTTTCCTTTTCAAAATCATTTATTAAGAACAATAGCCTATAGGCTAATTTCACACACAATCCATTCCTCTCCTCTATGTCTCAGTCTCTCTGTCTCTCTTTCTCTCCCCCCCCCCCTCCCCTTTTTCGTTGCTCTCTCAGTTTTGGTTTGAGCAGTGTCGACGACAAGAACAACGTTAATAACATAGGTGTGTTAAAAATAATATTTCACTTTTAATTTTAGAAATGATACCAACTTTCACTGCGGTTTTGTCTCTAGGTAGCAATAGTACAAACTGGAAATGGTTGAAAATTAAGCTCACTAACTTCCAGTGTTTCCATTAACTGCTTAACCATTTCATTATCCATCAGTTTCCTGCTTCCTTTTCACTCCCTCTCTTCTATATTTTGTCCTCCCCTTTGACCATCTGTCTCAGTTTCTCATCCTCCCTAGGAGTCCCTACAAACAGGCCAGGTAACCCGATGTTGTTTTTCTTAAGCCTTTCAATCCAAAGAAAGTAGGATTATCTAGGCTTTTAGAAGCCAGTTTTTGCTGCGAAATTTTGTGGGTAGAAATTTGGAATTTGGAAATTTTGCCCGGACAGCGGCGCGCAGCCTACTTTTTCATCGATTTTGAACTGCCAAGGGTTCTTTAACGTGCGTAACGTACACA
>JBCEWB010401763.1:0-20600 GCA_039654565.1 Peronia peronii
AAAAAAAAAAAAAAAAAACACACACACACACACACACACACACACACACACACACACACACACACACACACACACACCCTTTCTTTATCCCCTTCAGTTCTTAAGCACGAGAACTCTTTGAATTTGATCCTACCATACAGCCGGGCAATTTTGTGCACACAAAAACTTTGCGCGCTGCATCTAAATTGGCCGGGCAGAAAGCACTGAATCCCATCACTTGTGACAAAAGTGCCTTCAAAATGGATTCCATTTAGTTTAGTTAAGCGTAATCATCCATTGGTAAGACTTTTCACAACCTTCTGTCTGCAGCTGTTTATCTGAGACGCGACACGATGAAATCAGGCGCTCGTCAGACTGAGGCGACCGGAGAAATCACGGTGTTTTTCAACAGTGAATGAATTTTTAACGTATTTTTTTAAGATCATCATAGAACTCTCCTATATAAACCTAAAATTGCATTTCAGAGTTAAATTTGTTGAAATACTGTAGATTTCGTAAAAGCCCAGAAATTGTAATATAGTGCCATGGCTTTATACGGTTTAATAAAAATTAACAAAAGTGATCAGCCATTTTCTCACTAAGTTCAGCTGCAACAACAGGTCATCCCCATCGTCTTTGATTGCCAATATCTCGACTTTTACTTAAGGTAGAACAAAATTTCTTTCACAGAGGGGGAAGTGAATAATCTTCACAGTGATACCAATAACTCCATATGCTCAAAATTTGACGAGACCCTGATTTCATCGTGTCGCGCGTCTCATTTGTTGTTCTCCAACAACGCATTTCTGACAGCAAGAGACGAGCATTTTCAAAACATTAATCGACTTGCATAAACATAGATCCACTCAGTCGGTTCAGGTTTTACATCGATTCGTAGCCTGGAAACAAGAAATGATTCGACCCATTCACAGTTTTGGCCCGTGTTAGTTTATTTCCTGAGACACAGCCTGGTGATACGTTATCGATTTCATGCTATAGCTGATGAGCAGCACAGATTTAATCTTCCTTATATGTGCGGGCTAATATGAATCTTAAGTCTCAACGAAAGCTCAGCGAAGAAAATGTTTTTGCGTCCTGCACATTTGTAAATTGGTATATTTGTTGCGTTCAGGCAGCACTAAGATCATCTATAGAACGTAAAATCTGCTTTTGTGGGAGGGAATGTTATGGGGAAGGGCAGGTCATGGGGGGGGGGGGGGAGAAGAAAGACACAATCTATATAGTGAAGAGTAAGTGGGTGAGAAATGAAATAACAAAGCTGTTTGACAAAAGGCGCGAGTTAATGCCGGAGACAGTCTCGATTACTGGTTTTGTAGGCGATAAAAGGTCTCTCCTTATTCTTCGCTGCTTGAAGTAATGTAAACCTCTACAGTGTATATTCCTCTTCACTCTTTACCCAGGTTAAGACGTTTCAAAAATTGCCGAACACTGTCAAAATCTAAATCAGACCAAGAATGTGAATAAGAAAGGTTCTCTTTTTATAATTTTGGGCCCAATCCATATCACACAATGCATCCAATTTCGAGCTAGAACTGGGAGCTTTTGTTGTTTTTGCTTCCTCTTTTGAAAAGGATATTCCAAACACTCTGGTTTCAAGCAGGGATCAACTCTTGTCAGTCACAAGTTGTGCCCAAGAGAGTGCGAATTGGAAATCATGAAGCCATGCCGGGTTCTGTTGGCAGTCATTGCTAGATGAATTTTACACCAAAGAACAATCATTTCCCATTCCATTGAAACCAATCGCATTAAACATGATACATTTGACCTCTGACTCATGTCACAGGCTGTTGCATCAGAACTGCCTTAAGTGAGACTAAGGCCTCTGCAATTCATCGCTGCTAAGATCAACACTGGAGTTGATTTCTTACTATACACACATTGCCAAAAATGTATTCCATCCCCACCCACCCTCCTCAATCATCGTATATAATCTATTCCGCAGTCACGTGAAAGGGAGGAGGAGAACAGAGCAGATACGTCCATGAGAAAAGGAGATAAGACCACTACGCCTGCTTCAGACCTGTAAAAACAGTCTATTTTTCCCAGAAAGCCATAGCCTACCAGCTAAGTTTTTGTCTAAGCTTCGTTCACTTTGGATGTGAGACAACTGGTACTTGCCAAAATTCATGTGAGAGCGATCGGTAAGCCTGTCAATACCGATGGATTCAGAGCACATCCAAGGTTCTTCCAAATCGCTTTCCAAGGATTGGATGGTTTATTTCCGCCAGACTGTTTACAGTGGCCACGCCTAATAACTACAATATTAATTATGTATTGACTTCTGTCATGAAAGGTTTGTGGGAAGCAGTAGAATATCAGCTCCTTTTGGAAAAGGATCATCGTTTTGCGAAACATGCCAGGCATCACATCGGATTGGGACATCTTAAAAATTAGAAACTTCAGAACATCTGTAAATTGGCCAGACAAAACTGTCCTACAACGCCATGGTTTGAGAAGTAATACCTAAAGAGAATTTTAAGCTTTTGCAACAACAGTTCATGTAAACTTTAGCATAAAAAAACAGGAATATACAGCTGGGCCCTTTCATGGCACTTAATAGCAGGTTTGCCACAGTAGCTTGGTGATATTTTTGTTCCTAGGCTTCATCTAGGGAGTTCTTCATTTTTATCGGCGAAGAAGGATTTACCACATCAGAAAACAACATTCATGAGCATTCATAAGAATCATCGTTTTTCATACGAGACGTTAGGATTGCTGTTGGCCATACAAGTAACTGAACTAGAAATTTACACATAAAGCTCATTCACATGACTTCGAACCGGGAGAGGACTATAAATAAAACACACAAACAAACACACACACACACACACACACACACACACACACAGAACAAATGGATTGGAAAATACACGATCCTAGTTCACGGCTCTGATTATTCATAGGTTTGTCCCAGATTGAAGTCTCTAGTTAAAGAACATTCCAGGGATAGAGCATTTCCTTTTGTAATTTTGGCCAAACAAAAATTAAAGACAATCAAGAATCAGTTTGATTAAGCACTTTGCCACAGTGTACCGGTATGTTTCTCAATCCCATGGTCATTCATTACCTAACCTTTTTAGTGTATTCACAGAAAATGGATGTTCCTATCTATTTCGAAAGAGTGGAAGGCGTCGGTCAAAAGGCCAGACCGCTGACTAGAAGTTCCACTGGTGAAATGTCGCACAGGAACAGACATAGAAGAAAAGGTCATAATTCAGGAAATCTAAGCCATATTTGAACTCGTGAAAATAAAGAATAGGATTAAAGCTTACAGTTATATTGATTTTATTTTTCTCAAAGTGGGACCTATTGTCAAAATTTCAGTAACAACAAGGGCGATGTCAACGACGTTGGTGCTAGAGATTTATAACAAATTTCATTTTATAAAACAAGGGCTCCTTTCGCCAAAGAGCCACCAATACTATACTTTCTAAGGCCTTTAAAATGGATATAAAATCTTGCCCGGAAAAAGATGAGAACGACTGCTATTGACTATTGAGCTTTATCATGAGGGGACTTCTCGGACCGCGTTTGAGCGGCAGTGGCTACTGGAAAGTTTTCAGTCTTAGTGGGGCTTACTTAAACCGATATTTGGCAGAACAGGTAAAAAACAACAACATATTTTATAATGTGTGTATGACATATCGGTTTAACCTATAACCTCAGAACAAAAGAGAAGATTAACTGTCTTAAGCCCAACACGGAAATACAGCAAAGGCTACAATGAGCTTGCTGACCTAAAGTAATGTAAATGTGAGGAACCTTGAAGTAATTCTTTAAGAGATTGCAAACGTTCAAAACTAGTATCGTTAGTGGAGAAAATTACTTGCGTCGATCACAGTCATAGGCGGAGATGCATCAGGAGAAGTCCAACTTCGTGTCCCAAATAACTCCCAAAAATGTTTATAGAGAGTGGAATCCCTGCTCACGGAACAAAAGTTCTGATCTAAGTATTGTGCCAAGTATTTGTAAATTGAACAGCTGCACAGGTTTACCGTGGCCGAAAAGAGTGAGGTACTTGTAATTATCCATGGCTGTGAGACTGTGGCACAAATGAGACATGCCCGAGACCAAATTCCGTACAGAGTCTCGGACCAGGTCCAAGAGTATCCCAGCCAAAAGGAGTTGCTTGGCCTGCAAGAAAACAACAGGGACAGCCAAAACCAAGAATGCCGAGGTTATGTGTTCCTTCAGCGACAGCAGTGTCATTCCAGCCGGAGAGGAACACAGCAGCCACGATGGAGACGCTCAGTGTGTGGTGGCCATATCTAATCTGAGCAAACGCCACAACTTTCTACCGTTGACCGACTCCTTTGCCGACATCTTAGCCAACCAGCCGGCGACAGTAGACTCTAAGAGCAACATTACGCGCTACTCAGCTCGCGTGGATTTCAAAGCGCCGTTGAAAACAAGAGGTCCATCTTGTCCATCGACGTCTCACCTGGCCTGGCCAGAAGATTGGCAGGGTGGGAATCAGCATCAGCAGTTATCCTGTTCAGGTCGTCCTGTGGCAAAGACAAAACCAGACAGCAAAGGCAGGGGGGCCAACGAAAGCAAGAACAAAGAAGTCACCGAAACCTGTGGATACAAGCCGTGGACTTCAGATGTCTGCAAGACAACGGGGTCTTCGACTCATGAGAGAAACATTACGAATGGAAGTGCACTTGGTGTTCCGAGGAGACAGTGCACCTTGGCCCCTACAGAGGCCTACAAAAAAAAGGTCAAAGGTGAAAAGGCGGTCTGCCATGGTGATGGAGTCAGAGATTCAAAGAAGCCGCCCGTATTGCCAGGAAAAACAAAGAAAGACAACGACGGCATTAAGACAAGAGCGACATCACTGTCTCCCAAAAAGATCAAAAAGAAGAGGACACCAGAGAGCCGTCAAACAACGACAATAACAGGCGACCAACAGGGATTCAGCGAAGAGCAAAAGTCACAGTTATCCACAGTGCAAGAATCAGCCATCATGCCAGCCAGCACTGGTGGCAGCATCCCTTGCAAACTGATCAGCTACCTCCACTGTCAGAAGTCAGACGACATCAAGCCAAAGCCTCTCATTATGATCAAAGGTATGCTGGACAAGCCAGTGAAGGAACAGGAACTCATCTCTCTTCTCCACAGGCACTCTGAGGTGCTGCATCAGCAAATTGATCAAGTAGAAGCGCTGCCCTCGCCTGAGAGGCTCTCGAGTAACTCTCTAAAGACGGCTGAGGCGACTATAACTGCCCTCGATCTTCCCCACAACTGTCCAAATAGCCCCGGGGAGAAGAAAGTCCGGACCATTTACGTGCAACCCGAGCGCGATCTCGACACGGATGAAGAGAATTGTCTCGTAGAACAGATTCTCTCGCAGTTTTCTCCCGGCTTGTCGCGCCGACATTCGGATTTAAACCCCGTGGCACCTGGTGAGGATGCAGCCCACATACGACTGCGGCGCTCAAGATCTAATTTGGTACAAGTGGACTCAAAGAAATTCGTCAGAAAGCCTTCCCTTACAAACATGATCACCATCGACAGGCAAAGGAATGAGAGGGACTGGCCTGGTCTTAGAATTGAGTCATTCAGCCCGATAAGTGGGTCAACTGTCTCCAAAGCGGGATCGCGAAGTCCAGAAACTGTGATGAGCAGCCCCAAAACTAAGCCATCAGGCAAGGTGACCGAATCAGGGAAACCGCACAAACGTGGAGAAGAGCTGCTGTGTGAGAACAAAGGTTGGCCATTCTCTCCCTCCACCAGCTACAGAACACTTGATCCGTTGAAAGAAGGAATGGTCTCGGGGGAACGGTACAACACGACATCGCCGTTATTACAAGTCAGGTACAACGCTCCGACTCGCTGGGGAGCTCGACCGGCTCTCGCCACCAAGATGACACTGGCCAAGAAAGCCATGCTCCACTGGATCTCCTCCGGGAAGTCCAGAGCTTCCTTCAGCCCTGCCGTGTTGGCCCGCGGAAAAGCTCAACGTGTTAAGAGAGGGAAGATGTCCAGCAAGACAACACACGAAATCATCTCTCCGAGACTAGCAGAGCAAGGCAGAACTCTTCCTTGCCCCAGTGAGCGGAAAAGGAGTATGGAGAGAAAAAAGGGCAACGAGGCGACAGCTGAAGCCGATGAACTGTGTTCGATATTCCCTCTAATAGGCGTGCTTCACCCGACGGTGACTATCAAAGGCAAGAGGAAAAGAAATCATGGTCCAAAGCAAGAGCATCAAACATCGAGCAGACCGACGAGTAAGCAAAACAAGTCAGCGCCACACAAGGTATTGGCAGAGAAGGAGCGACCTCAGATTCCACTCTCTGAAATGGCAAACTGCAGGAGTGAGACTCTGTCCGCCTGTGGCATAAGGCTAAGCAGTGACAGAGATCACATAGAGACCAAGACTACTGTCAGTGCTAGAGATGGCGAGGACAGGAGAACATTCATGCAGACCACCAATCAGAGGGCTGATCAGATTGCTCAGCCACACGTATCAAGCAGGCTGCTTTCAAATTTGAGCCAAGAGATTAAACAAATACCTGGCAACAGTGAGGCAGACGTCCAAGCTGTCGCAGGATCCTGTGCGAAGATTCTAGAGCATGCAGGGACCCCTTTATCCCCGCCTCCCAACCCGCCTCCTCCACCAGAGCCCAGGAGGAGTGTGGTGGGCGCTTGGCCTGTGATGCGCCAGTTGATGCCGCCAGAAGGAACAGATAAGCCCCAAGGAGCAGGTGAAGACAGCTCAAGCTGGCGAAGACAGGATACCCCTTTGGGACAAAGACGAGTAGCACATCTGAGAGAAAAATTGGCTCTCGAGAAGATTTTCACCGATTACAATAGTGGAAATATTCCATCTTTTAAGCCAGCGAATTCTGATACTCACAGCAAACAATCCACTTGGTCTGAGAGAGCAGAGGTGTCGTCACAAGATCCAGCAGTCAGTCCCAGAGAGGACAGCACAGAGAATGTCTCACTGGAGGATACACTCCAGAAGTACCTGAGACATGATCTGAAGAAGAGTGGGAGAGAGACACGTGACTCGGCCAGATCTCCAATACGATCCACACGAGTGGCGGAGATTCAAGCCAAGTTGGCACTAGAGAGTCTGCTCTCAAAGCGATCGTCCCACAGGCAGGCCCATCCTCAATCAACCGAGACTTGCTGTGGGAAGCAGGAGGGAGAGGATGTGGTCCCATTTCAGCCACTGTCTCGGAACTCAGTCAAAAAGCGACACGCTCATCCCAGACACACACAACTGACCACACGAGATATTGCTTACTGGACTACACGTTCCAGATCCGCCACGCCCACTTCTCGAGAGCAAATCATTCTGCAGGAATTGGAAGATACTGGTTTCTCAGATAGATCTGATCTTCTGAGAGAAACAAATGGATATCAACATGAATGTTGTGATTTGCCTGACAATTCTGCTGTGCCATGTTTTGAAAACTGTTCCCAAAACCTTATACGGCACAGCGATGAAGAGAGTACTGAACAAAGCCAGTCACTGACATTTGAAACAATCGGAAAGAGCCATTTGTCTAAACATTTGAAGAACATCTGGACCATCACTGAGCACAAATCTCTGGCACGGAGTAATGGCATTGACCAACCAGCCGAGGTCGCGGTTGGAATTTCTCCAGCCAATTCCAGACTCGACCCTTCATCGAACATTGCTCAAATCGCTGGACAAACAAATGACCAAGTCCGCATGAAAACTTTGCTATATTGTAGGAATTGCAAAAGACACGCCTTTAGTGCGTCTGATCGTAAGGAAGCCAAAGGACGTTGCACCATCTGCAGCAAAGAAAATATCAAGCATCGACCACGAGGGAACGGAGGTCTAGATTTCGTTCACTTTGCAGCTTTGACAGAAAATGAAAGAAACACTAACTCGATGACAAAGACAAGCTCTCCATCGTGTGCCATTAAGATGCTGAACCCTAACAACACAGATAGGAGGAGACAGGCGGGCACTATGCGTGAACGCAAAGAGGAGGGCGGAAGACTAACCCCAGCCAACAATAACCAGTGGAGGGGGCAGACCACGAGCTGCACTTGCAAAAATCGCGTCATCTCGCAGACTGGAGAACAAAGGAATGAAGACAGCCCCACTGTAACTCTCAGTCAATTGTCTCATTTGATCACGCAACCCTTTTGGACACCGGAAGGAAGTTGGTCCGATACGGTAGTGCCCGCCAACATCGCACCTATAGTCAGACAGTCTTTCTCTGAGGTCGGTCTGATATCCAGTCCTGGGCCTTATATGGGAACAGGTTCCACTAAAAGAATGTTGTCTAAGAAAAAATATGAAAAACAGAATGCTCTGTTGAGTTCTTACATGATTTTTAACATCCTGGGGTACTTGAAGAACCACCTACTATTAAACAAAGCAAGGCAACCAAGTGAATTCTTTACATCGCAGCCAGAGATATTGTCTTCTAGCAAATCACCATCTGCTGCCACCGGAGAAGCCACAGTTGACAAAGCACAGGCGAAAACCATGAAGTCGTCAAGCAAGAAATGTCAGGGACTTGGCGACATAAAGTCGTTGGCCATTGCTATCCCTCACACTTGTGCATTAGGTGGCAGCAGGGCGACCATTGAGGGTTCTATGACTGCCAACTCGCTGTCACTGACCAAATGCAGACATAAGAGATGCAGCAAGTTGTGGAAGTGTGGAAACTCGGCCTGCAGGCTGAGACCATCCTCGCACCTGGACTGCTCCAAAGCCATTCAGAAAAACAGCACTAACAGCACGATAAAAAGCAATAGCAACAAACTGCTGGTGCTGGGTAAAAAGAAACACAACAGCAACAGAAAGATGCCGGCCATTCTCTTTGATGGCAAAGCATCGGAACTGTCAAGCCTAAAGGCGAGGTTACCAATTCCAAAAGAATCCAAATCTTCATGTCACCTGTCTGCCTCTGAAAAGACTTCAGAGAGGAAGACATTCCAGTGGGGCAAAGTGAGAGCCAAAACCCGAGCCAGCCTCAGTCGTGTTGTTCATTATTTGGACGCCTTGCTCGCCTGCGAACGTGAGAAACAAAATAGCGAAATATTTACTGATCATCAGGAGAAGGAATTCAACAATGGAATTTCTTTGTCTTGTGACCATGAAATAGCATCATCGCAGCCTGTCCAACAAAATTACAGCAGTGGGAGCGTCGGTGCTAAATCTGGGTGCGATGGTTCTGCCAAAAGAACCATCAACAATCTACCCCTTGAAAAGATCACTGACGATGATAGTGAATGCCAGTTCAACAAGCAGACGGTCAATCAGAAGATAGCAACACTGGATCTTCACTTTGAGCCCATAGCCAGGGAAGGCGGAGATCAGCAAACGCCGACTCGCGTCAATCAAAATGCCCGTTTGTCACCTCTCCTCTCCGCGTCCTCGGCAGGTGGAGATCAGATCAACGCCTCCACCTCGATTGGTTCCAAAGACGACAACCTGACAGCCAGCACAGCTCACTCTATGACGAATTTACTCTACAAGAATAGCACTAAACGTCTCGACAGCCAAGAGGAATGGGAGCGGGAAGCAAATCTCCAAATCCTCGGCGGATATCTGGGTCAGGCGGTTCATTCACCAAATCTCTTTTTTTCTTACTGGATGGATTCTCAGGCATATAAGCTCTCTAACAATTTCCAGAAAAGCGACAATTGCCATTCTCATGCTTGGGGTGAAAAACATAAATCCCAAAATATCCCTTTGGATTTGTCCATGAAGAAACAGGCAGAGAACGCCATTCATCCAGGCCCATTTACTGATTATGAAGAAATGCCAGAACATTCGCCAGCAATACAATTCTCAAAGAACAATGCCCTGCCCCAACTACTACAGGATCCCTTGCTGAATCTGTCAAAAAAGGGAAGCTCTGGCATATCTCTGACCAAAGATCTGCCACGCTATTTCTCACAAATGCCCAATACTCTGGCCTCACTGGTCCAGTTCCCGGGCGATCTGACCTTTTCCCACTGTGCCCTGACGGCCTCTGAATTGACCCCGCTCTCCTGGCATGTTCCTCACTGGGCACCGCAACAGGACACCTGCCTCTTGCCAGTCCGCAACGAAGACTTGAACCGTCAGCTTGGGTGTCCTACTAATCCTAATCGTCTCCAGGACGTTCATACAGATCATGCAATTGTACAACCTATCTGTAACTCACAAAGAAAGACTTCCTCACAGAGCCGAGATGAAGAGAAATCTGGTGCAAACAAAGGAGATATGTACAGATGTAGATATAGCAAAGGCAGAGATATCTACCACCAATCCGTAGTAGGGGGAAAACTTCATGCCAAATATCCCAGAGTGACAGGTCCAGAAAGGAATTGTGTTACCTGTCCTCATCAAGATTGTCCAAGGATGGGACAGAATAGTAGCAAACCTTTCAAGGGTTATGACTGGCAGACAGCGGATAATACAATTCCAGGAGACAAAGTTGCTGATTGTGAGTTACCTGCTGCCTCCTGTCCAGGACCTTCTTGCTTTACCACCAAAGGGACCCGTGAAAGAAAGCACACAACTCAAAGAACTTCAAAATCATCTTCATTAACCTCTGACAGTCATAAAAATGCTATTCGAAGACAGGGATTAAGAGTTGATAAACCCACGGATGACTTGAATCATAAGTGTACACTGCCCGGACAAGCCTATGCGTCTCAAGAAGAAAACCACGGACGGGCCAAACTTGAGGAAGTTTTTTGTCCCCGTCACTTCAAATATGATATGCCGTTTGAACCGGGTACTGTAGATGACCCATTTATCCAGGCCGTTCCCAAAGACGCGGATCACGTCAGATCTGTCTGTACAGGGCTTCACAAATTCCTGTATACCATCAAGCTTACCAGCTCAGAAAATGTCCATCGTAGAATTGCACAAAGCAAGGACTGCATGGAACGGCTGTCCCAACTGTTGCAGGAGAAAACCCAGGACTGTGAGCACAGCACTAGTTCTCAGTGTGAAGGAATGACCCAGAGAGACATACAGAGTGAAGAACGTCCCGGTGACAGCCAAGCAGCCACGGTGAACACTTTAGGAAATGGCATTAGAAATGCCGTCTCACTGTGTGATTTGGTCTCTAGGAAGATGGCGGTCGAGGAAGGCAACTCAGATGATGAGGAAGACAACTCAGATGATGAGGAAGACGACTCAGATGACACCCACACCTTCTTCAACATTCTGGACGACCGGTTGATTTCATGGGCTTCTCGTTATTTCAGTCCTGACATTCAGGAAGTTATACGTGAGCAAATGATAGCCCGCTCCTTCCAGGAGGGCTGCCAAACGGACGAGACCAGTTTAGAAGACCCCGACAACACATCGGATCAGATCAGCGAAAACCAGGAGTTCGACATGGAAGAGTTTGATACTCAAGAAGAGGTCGATTTGCCTTTAGATTTAACATCATCCTCTAGCCACGATCTGGCCAGGGCGTGGGGAGTAGACGAGTCAATAAGAAAACAACCCATGTCCGCGACAGAAGGGCTGGCTGGAGTAGATGCCACATCGCAAAAAACGTGCTGTTCTCAGCCAGGAAAACAAGAGAGCGCGGTTGAGGACCAAAGTTCCTTACCTGTCACAGGTTTCTCGTCCATAATATCCTGTGGTGAGGAGGGGATAGATCAGACCTCCTACTCTGAGTCCTTCCACTCATGCATGTCTGGGCCGCAGTCGTCAGGATAGCAGGACAGGGCGCCTGTGTATATGACAAATTTTTACCTTTTATATATAGAATGTATTTACTGAGGAGAAATCCTGGAACAAGAACTTTCCTAAGATAACAGCCAGTACTTTGTCTCTTTGTGACATCTCTATTCCATCTGAAAATTTATTACCAAACCTGCTGCAGGTATTAGAGGGATTGCACTCTACTTCACTAGATCTATATTTTTACTCATTGTCGCTCCTCATTATTAAGAACATCTGCTGCGACAGAAGCTGTCAACGAACCATAGTTTTGTCTGATCATTGATATGGTTGGGAAGAAACTGTAATGTAAACCATCGTCGAATGTGTTCGCAAAATTAGCTATCAACCAAGTATTTGTTCCAAAATTATTATGAATACCCAGTGCTAAATGTGATTTAGAAATTTCAACATTAGAAGAACCCAGGAGCAAAGCAAGCTATCCCAGAAAAACAAACAAACAAGCAAACAAACAAACAAACAAAAGCACTCACTTTCTGTCTTCCTAAAGACTCTTCTGAATGTTGCCCCTCATCCAGAGATATATCACAATACTGACGGGTTCTGACAAACGTTTCAGTTTAAATATGTCTATTCAAAAATGATTTTCCACAAGATTGAGCGACCTCTTTTTGAATCAGTTCATTGGCTAAAAACTGTACATTGTTGTCTGTGAGTTTAAAAAAAGAGATAGCATAACTAAATCGTGGTTTCTCTCGGAACAAAAATTTTCGGGGGAAATGTGTTTTGTCAAAATACATTAGCCCACGCATTCTTGTCCTTTTGGAAGAATCCAGCCGGATACGGTCTGACAACTATCTGGAATTAGAATCTCAGTGCTGCAGTTTTCGTTGCCATTGTTGTTAACATATTGATCTTGTCCTTATTTCTTTTATTTACCTCACATTCAAGAACGACATGAACTCTGTGGGGATGTAAACAAGATAGCAAGATGAGAATTGATCCCAGACATATATAATTAATAATACTACATAATCTATAATGCTGGGACAAATCTGTCTAAAATATGTCATGCTTTCGTCTGGACTATTTCATGCCTCCTAAGATATCGAGTTTCTAACAGTTTATTTGAATTTGAGTTCACATAACTTGTTAGTAAAAAAGGTACATATTGTTGTCTATCTATATTTAAAGATAACTATATTGTACACAATTAAACCAGAACTTGTAGCTAACTTGCAAATAAAATGGAGTCCTTCTTTTTAAGTCTGATTTTATCATTGTGTTAAATGCTTGCACGGTATGTGATGATGCACGTTTACGTTCTGTATACGTCTTTCAACCTCCTAGTGGAGGTTATCTCGACAGGTTTTTGTTTTAAAAAAAACATGTTTTTCTTTTTTAAAAAAATCTATTTTTTCTTTAAAAGAAAAAAAAGTTGTTTTGGCCGCTCGTGGGTCCCTTGCTATTCTTGTTTTGGTATGTACAAGTCTCTATCGTCCCTATCTCCTACTCTATTTTTCCCTACTCTATCTACACAGGGATGAGCCCTTCGGCTTTATTTCTTATTTCCCTGGTATGCCTTTACAACATTTATTGCATGCGAATGTACGCTTTGTTGGCACTCTTAGGCATAAGAAACATGCTATTTTCGGAAATTATGATATATAGAAATAATAGGTAAGTTGAAACGTGGTCCACTCCTTCGTGGGGTAAATCTTGTCACAGACAGCACCTGACCATTAATTTTGCTCCTCACCGCTCTTAAACGCCCACATCTTTGAAAGTCGACTAATAGTTACCATATTAATATGTTCATTACTTACGGGCCTAACTGGTTTGAAGATTGTTCCCCGTGTTGAATCCTTTTCCCTCTCAAGATATGTTTTTCTCCCAAGCTTATCAATCCTAAGAAAGTAGGATAATCTTGGTTTTAAGAGACTGCCTGTTTTGGGTGAGAATTTTTGTGGGTAGAAATTTGGACTTTGGAAATTTTGCCTGGGCGTCGGTACTCCGTCTACTCTTCATCGATTTTTAACTGTCAAAGATTCTTTAACATGTGTAGTGCACCCACGGGACCTCCGAAATATATTTCCCTTGTCTGATACAGCTAGCGTCGGGCTTCCCTACCTAAGAAGCCAGGGGACAGTTGAGTCGCTGAAAAAAAAATTAGGTTTCCATCCTCGTATCATTCCCATCCCTCGGTGGCAGGACCGCGAGTCGAACTGGCAACTCACGGCGTGAGTTATTCACCACGGAGCAGACGCGAAACCACATGACCACCCCCCTCCCCTCAAGATTTTTTTTTCTTTAAGCCTTTCAGTCCTAAGAGAGTAAGATTTTCTCGGCTTTACCTCTCAAGGTATCTACGGTATGAAACATTCTAGTATGGCCATGCTATATATAATAACATAATTCAGTAATGGATCCAGTGGCATGTGTTCTTCCACAGATGCATTGCCTATTATGCTGGGTACATTGACAGGTCGCATTGGATGTTGAACATTGAGAGGATATGTACTGGTAGTAGGACAGGTGCGATTAAAAAAGTCAGTCTTCAGAAATAAAATCCATCCTACAGATTTGAGTTTCATTCTGTGATGATGCATTACGGACACATGTTAAATGCAGCACAATGCACACTGCTATCTTTTGGTGAATTCAGTATGCAGCTCAATCTTTGTCGTGACAAAGGGAGAGCCTCACATTGGACGACACATCTGACTTGTGTCTCGCTGCAAATTGTTGAGCATGATGGCGTTGATCAGACCCCAGTGATCTGGCATGGGCAAGACTTGTTACCACTGTAAACATTTGCTCTGGGGTATGCATTGTATGTACTCTATCAATCAAACTTTATCTTCTTATTTTTACGGACGTATTTGCCTAAGTGAGTAGGATTGTCTCGAATTTAAGTGACTGCTCAATTTTGGTGAGAAGAATTTGTGAGTAGAAATTTGAAATTTGGAAATTTTGCCTGACAACAGTGTCTCCGCCTACTCTTCATCCGACTTTTAACCCCCAAGGCTTCTTTGACGTGCATAATGGTACACACAAGTCCTCCGAAACATATCCATTCTTATCCAATGTGACCAGAAGTATGGCTTCTCTTCCCAAAAGGCCGTGAGACCCTGAAAAAAAAGTACAATTTCAAATCTAATCTTTTTCATTCCCGGTAGGTTTCGAATGTTGAACTCGTTCTGGAACTGACACGTCTCATTCTCTCCACCTTTTACGTTGCCCTTCATTTCTTTGATCACTATTTTCATTATTTATTGTGTAATGCTGGTTTCTCTTATTTCTCTTATCATTTTCTTACTACTAATATTCCTTCTAGAAACGTTAATTTAGGAGAAAAAAAGACCTTCTTATTGTTTTCTGCAATAGGTCTTAGGGTCACCCATAATTAGGCTTCACTTTAATGGAGATTATAAAATAAAATAAAAAATAGACATATACTAAATAATAAATAAATAAATGTAAGTAAATAATAAAATAATACATCAATAAATAAATAGATAAAGAAAGAAAGAAAGAAAGAAAGAAAGAAATGACAATATTAACAGTTGACACGAAAAGCCGACCAAAGGAAGGCCTTCTGAAATTTACCACACATTAGGCCTGATGGTAATCAGTGAGTCAGTCGGAAGAAAAAAAGCAATTAAGTAAGAAATGAAAACATGGATGATTTAAAACAAAAGAGGTAAAGAAGAAATAGGAGAAAGTAAACCTATCTGATTTGTAAATGTATACAAAAACAAAACAAAACAAAATAAAGGCATCCTAAAGAATTTTTTTTTTTAAAATCAAGAAAAAGGTGACAAGGATAAACAGAAAAAAGTTTGCTTGAAGAGCTAAAGGAGATGCATATTCTTCAGGTTGATATCTTACCACAGAACTTCGATCTCAAGACTACCACAGACTGAACATGAAACGAAAGCAAATAAACTAAAACTTCAAACGACAATATGTGCTATTATGACCACCTAACATCCTTCGTCATCTCTTTGTCTTCTTAAAGTGTCCAAGGTTATATAAGTGTGTGCGCAAGCATTTAAATCTATCACATTTAACACCAAAAGTAAATGGAATCTTAATTGCTAATGTTGAAATATGTCTCGGTCCATCTTGTTCTCTTCCTTTATACGTGTTCTTACATTAGCACCGCATTTGTTTTCTACTCATACAACTCAGATGAGCTGACTTCCTTGTATTTCTTCTTTTGTTTTAAATCATCTGCTTTCGACTGACTCGCTGACTACCATCAGGTCGAATCCGTGGTAAGTTTCAGAGGGCTTCCTTAGTCTCCCTTTCGTATCAAGTTAGTATTACCATTTATTTTATTCTCCAATAATATAGCAAAAAAAACTACTTTTATTATTGAAAGAGCATCTAGGTTGAATAGGCTCTAAATGTTTTAAGTTTTGTCACTTACAGCAAAAGTTGTTGTTATAAATTTACTCCCCACTCCGTGGGCTGTTCGCACTTACTCCACAGTGCTGTCGGGTCCCTGCCTCTGAACGCCGATGCTCTGGTGAAACGACCGGAAGTACTGCCTTCGCGCCCGGTCGTATATATTACATGTAGTATATCTATGATCTATCTATATACCTGCGTACCAACCTGTCCATTTGACACATTTTTTTTCTTTCAGAGTTGTTCCACTAGCTCACAAATGTATTGGTGAATTGGTTACCAATATTCTCATTAATCCTCATGAGCTCATAATTTTCATCAAGATCATACATCAGATTTTAAATTCTCTGTCGTTTGTTTGTTTTTTCTTAAGCCTTTCAATCCAAAGAAAGTAGGATTATCTCGGCTTTTAGAAGTTGCCTTTTTTGCTGAAGAAATTTTGTGGGTAGAAATTTGGAATTTGGAAATTTTGCCCGGACAGCGGCGCGCAGCCTACTCTTTCATCGATTTTGAACTGCCTCTTTTCTTTAACATGCGTAACGTACACACGGGATCTCCGAAATATATTCGCCCTTATCCGAGAAGGCTAGACGTCGGGCTTCCCTACCACTGGAAGCCAGGGGACCGTTGACTCAATGAAAAAATGCGGGTTTTCGATCTTCGTGTCCTTCCATCCCCCGAAGCAGGACCCACGAGTCGATCCCGGCCTGTTTTCTCCTTGAGCAGACGCCAAACGACAGAGCCACTGCGTCCCCTCGAAAAAACTCTCAGTCAGTCGTCTTAGTAATAGCACGTTCAACACTTTTTTTTTTTGGCCAATAATGGGAATTAACTCGTAAAATTCAAGAAAGAATAGATATTTTTTCGAATGTCTCCCATGGACCAATGAGCAACCTCATTATTTAATCGGAATTCATAGTAAACATTGGAATATTTAAATGATATTTTACCTTGAATAATTCATACCACCCCACTCACACAAACACGCGTATTCATATGTAATCATGTCTTTCTTACTTTATTCGTGACTCAAGTTGGTGTTTACATTTTAAGTACTCATTTATACACATTCTTTTGGTTTCCTTGAGCATCTAGATCTACCACGTTCTTGTCTTGCGTGTTGTATCCATGTATTCGGTCAAAATATCTGTTCTTGTTTCTCTTGGGCTGTACCAACTTTCCTTTAATAACACAAGCAGTTACTTTCACTGTGCATTTCACTTTTTTTTTAGTTTAATCGATCAAGTTTCAGCCACCATTCCGTTACCAAGCAGAGTTGTCAAGTAGCCAAAAACACTGAGCTGAGATGGCGACAGATCGAAGAAAAGAAAGATTGGTATTCAGATATCCAGAAAGACATCTGACATGGAAGGGGTTGCATATGAATGGCACTAACACTTATAGTGGTGATCACTGAAAAATTGGCACTCCCTCGGCTTATCTCTTGGATCACAGAAGAAGAGGAGCGCCGGCAATTTTATTGCTAGATATTTGGTAACAGATTCCAATGATTCGGAAGAGGAAGAACAGACCCACTCTTTGTTTGACCTATCATCTACTGATTCGACAATGTAGCAACAGGAGACGTCTTGAAAGATTTCATCATTGAAAGCCATTAAATCAGTTAATCAAAGCCAAACTGTTCATGACTGTTCACCATTTTACACCTCGACATAGAATTTATGGCAATTGGTGCTGCTATCATCATTTACGAGCTATACAGGAGTAATACAATAATAATCCGAACTTGACTCTAGATCTAAAGTCTGTTTCTTGATTTTGATCATGATGAGACCTCATGATTCTCTAGAAAAATTTACTCACAATCACACAGACGGAGAAAACTAGAGCAAGTCTTTATCTTTCCGTCCAATGCGTTGTTCAATGTTTGTTTGTTGTAAAGCGTAGATCTAGACCTGGTCAACCTCCAACAAATTCCCTTTTCTTCAGTTATTAATTATTTTAAAAAAAGATTTTTTGTGTAAATTTAGATTTATTTCTATAGTCGCTTTACATATTGACAAGCTTTAAAGATCATAATTATCACCATGCTCATTGAACATTGAATAAAGAATCAAATAAATCTTCCTTTTACATTACATTGAAAGGCTCTTTAAATCTTGTGGGTTTTACTTTCGTTGAACAAGAGGTCCTGTCATCGCCACCCGAGCTGGAGGTATAAACCATCCCTTCTGAAAGTTTTGAGCATGACTTAGATTTAAGTGGTACTGGTAAACTTGTTTGTAGATTACAGCTGTTTGTTCTGTCATTATCAAACTCGTATGAACTGGATCCAGAGAATGAACTTGTTTCTGTTTAGTCTGTGTATTTGTTTGTTTTGTTTTGTTCTGTTCTGTTTTTTTCCCTTTTTTTTCAGCTGTTCGTTGTTAATATTATCAACATTATTTTTATTTGACCAAAAAAAAAAAAATTTTTTTTTAAGCAAGGTTTTCCCAACTTTTTTGTTAGATGCTGAAAATGATATATAATTGTTTTTGTTGATGTTTAACTGAGCAATTAACACGTTTACACTTTACTTCATTGGTAATTCCATTCCAAAATATTCTATACAGATGTGATCAGATGACTGATTTATTTTTATTTTTATTCTTTTTTTTTTTTCTAAATTTGTATTTCATGGCTGAAGAATATAATTCTACTTTACTTCTCTACAATAAGCGGCACACTACAAGTGCATTGAATCTCATCTTTTATGCTACTGTCAATTGATGGAAGGTTTTGAGATGAATGATCTTCCATTCCAAAATTTAATGACTGTACAATATCACTATATTAAATGAACAAGACAGGAATTTGGCACAATTATATATTCGTCCAATTATCACGCACAATGAATTGTTCGAGTTTAAATGAGCATTCAAAGCACAAACAAACAGAAAACAGACTTAATTATCCTGAATTATTGAACTTGCAAGGACATTTTGACGCATCTAAATAAGATAAGTAGAGAGGATGAGCTCGTCAACCTGACCACACATGAACAAGGAGTGACGAGCCAAAAGTTACACAATGTGCCCATGTCCTGCAGTACAACGTCACTTGGTTGGTGTTAGGTTTTAAAGAGGATGATGAACTGAAAGGCAAAAACAACAAAACTGTATAGGGAGAGGGGGAAGTCAAATGGGACAGAATGAAAAAAAAATCCAATTTTTTAAATTTATTATCCGGCCTGGTATTTAAAATACTCAAGCAACTATTTATAACAGAGTTTACAGTATTTATTGACCAAATGATTACTTGAGAATTATTTGCATACTTAATGAATTCTAAATATAATAACAATAAAGTTTATAAAGCCTGTTTTTATTATTATTATTATTACATGGTAATGCTAATATTACTAGTGTTAAATATCTGGTAGGCGTTTGGCGTAATTGGAGTATGATTTACAGACAAATTAATGGAATGAATTTATCTCATCTTAAAATTTCATATTATTAATTTATGTGGTCTATTCCTGTGAGAATGTTTGCCATGGCGCAATGTAATGACTGGCCTTTTGTCTGTAGTATTACTTGGTATGAGAAAAACGAAAGTACAGCTTTTATTGTCATTTTCGTCCTTTTGCTATCCCTTTGATTTGTCAGTTCCATTGATCTGTATCACTATTAATCATTGCAGTCTGTTTAGTAATCACTCTTGAATATTGCCATGATGCAGTCTGAGTCATTGTACATCGACTGTATTTATTTGCTCTAAAAATAAGCAAGAAAGTTTGATTTTAAACCCGAGTTTTTTTTGTTTTTTGGTGTTTTTTGTTTCTTTGTTTGTTATTGTTTTGTTTTGTTTTTATTTTTCTTTGTTCTTTGTTTTTTTGTTTTTTTTTTTATTTTTCATTGTGGTTTGCTTGGTGTTCATTCCCTTCAGTCAGTCAATTAATTTCGCACACCATAAAATCTTGCTTTTTTTTTCTTTTTTACCTGAGCATTATTGATTGCTCCAATGATGTTATCTGACCCATGGCAATTACATGTTGCGGCAATCAAAGAAGCAAATAATCAGTAATACATGTAATATTATTTTGATGTTGGACATAGAAGAAAAATGAAATAGCACGATACATATATATTTCATGACAGCCTAAAACGTAGGTAGTTGATGTATGTATGTGTATGTATATCTTCTATCTACAAACTATCTATCTATCGACTGTTTACCTAGCTACTTCCTATCTACCCGCCCACTAACTCATTCAGCAACCAATCTACCTATCTGTCTACCTATTCTATCTACCTACCCATCTACCTACCTGTTATTCCTACCTATTACCTATCTATCTACCGATCTATCTGTCTATCTACAGCCTATCTATCTATCTACCTACCTATCTATCTACCTAATACCTCTTATATATCTTTTGTCCTCTGACTGTCTGCCTGCCTGTTAATCTGTCTGTCCATACGTCCGCCCGACTGTATATCTATCTATCAGTCTATTAGTCTATCTATCAGTCTATTACTCTATCTATCTATCTATCTATCTATCTATCTATCTATCTATCTATCTATCTATCTATCTATCTATCTATCTATCT
>JBCEWB010401874.1:0-20599 GCA_039654565.1 Peronia peronii
GATGGATGGATGGACAGATAAACACTTATTGACTATTAGACATAGAAGACAGAAAACATAGATGATAAAGAGATGAATATGCGTATAACTAACTACACATAATATTATATATACAGACTAGTAAACAGACAACATCATGTAAAGTTGAACAAAGAGATCAATACAACACAAAATCTGAGATAATGTTCAATTTTTTTTATTGAAAAAGTTGCATTGATTCTTCCACAAAAAACATAGGCGGTCTCAACACTTCAAACAAACTCAGTACGTAGACACACGTCACAAGTCTATGAATGATCATTCCAGGAACTTAATCATAACTTTAACACACTCGACTCCATGTACATCATCGACCACTGTGGCCAAAATTGTAGATATATATAATAATTGCTACGTATATCATTCAGTGCAGGACGAAAAGTTAACAGACTAAATGATGAATAAAAATGCACATGTACTAAGTCGATATTTCTCTTTTTTAATGTTATGCACGATGCTCTACTCACAAAGTGGGGCCTGAGACGCCCATCCTTCATTGCTCTAAATATCTAACTAAAATGGAGGTGAAATACGTTTATGTCCAAAGTTCAGTTTTATCGATGTCTTAAGAAATAGAACGTAAACAAAAACAGTTTTCTCAAAATTTGTGTTTTAATTTTAGTCCATACAGGCAGTCGTCGACTTACAACCGTGTTTGGTTACGACTGACTGGTCGTAAGTCGATCTGGTCATAAGTCGGCTTATGTTAAATTGCCGTAAGTATATTATGCTGTGTAATGATATTGTAATCACCATAAAGTCATATTTTATCAACATTTTCTCAGTTCATTATTTCATTTTCATTCTTTAGACATTATTTTTATCTTGCTTTAAATTTTTATACCTTTAAAGCTTTCAGTCAAACCCTGCATACTACAGTACGGATCGTTTGTTAAGTGTAAAGCATACAAAATACACGTGTGAAAAAACGAGACTGATGCCTGTCGATCAGACGGTCATAAAGTCGATCAGTCGTAAGTCGCATAGGTTGTAAGTCGACGACTACCTGTATTGCTAATCCTGGAACACTTTTACTGTTTTAATGTTTGGCATGAAAGATGAAGCAAAGCGAATGATGCATTACTGACGTAATCCACAATATTCCATGACTAAAACACATGACAGATAAGAACTCGCATAACAGCTAAAAGACGAACATATCCAATAATGCTGTACATATTTAAAACCAAAGCAGATCTCCAAAATGGATCGAGGGATTGCAAATGGAGCAGGTTTTTCATTCAGGCTGTTAAAAATTAAAGTATCCTGACTTTAAAAAATAGAATCAAAAGAAATAGATGTATATGAAACAAACATTTCAACAGAGGCTGAAAAAGACCTTTCATGACTGAGGGACACCGACAATTCTTGCAGCAGGCTGTAAAAAACTGAAATATCCTTGCCTTAAAAAGTTAGAAATAAAGAAATATATTTTTTAAAAGTCTGTGGTTAGCAAAGAAATTGGTGCCAGTAAAATAGACTAGATCTATTTTTCCAACTAAAGTAGGACGTTTCAATCATTGATTTTTATGATTTCATGAACTGACCATGAAATAAAAACTGGTGATACGGAAGCAAAAGTTAAACAAACTCTTATGAGTGGGGACTACGAGTGAAAGTGAGCGCTGTCAGTCAAGGTCATCAGGAGATGGGCAAAAAGTAATGCAACAACACACTACTCAAATGACATTGTGTAACACTGGTAGGTACGAGTAACAGTATGAACAGAAATACATGTGGCCATATCACTACTGATTGCATGGTAAAAGGTTCTGTTAATGTGTAGGAAATGTGCGCTGTGGGGACGAGCTGTTTATATGCAGTCTTGAATGGATGAATTGTGAGTTATTTTTAAATTTCCCAAATAAAACTGCACATGATGACAGCATAATATTAAGCACTAAAACTATCAGATTCTATGACTCTCCAACAATAAAAAACATCAATCTAAATATAAGTAAAAGAGGCATGCAGTTTAAAATGTCTTCCGTATGTACAGGTGCCAGCCACTGAGGCACAGCTTTACCACTGTCAGAATAACGGTTAAGACAGTCAAGTGTGGAGAGAGTTGACAAATCTGTTTGTCTGATTGACAGATCTATACTCACACAAAACATTGGTGCAATCTTAATATACAGGCATGTTAGAGCTTTGTGGCAAATAGTATTCGGGAGAACCAATCTGATCTGAGGTTAATCTGACGCAAATTTAGCCTTCACCTTGCGAGGTTAATCTGACGCAAATTTAGCCTTGACCCTGACCTCACTGTTCTCACACAAGACCAGCGGATGAGTGATAGAAAGGAACCATACAGGAGTGCCCATAGGGAACCTGACACTTACCTGTATTTGCTGGACAGTTAACAGAGACTAAATGACAGTGAAACCAGGTGATGTTCATATCTGGATAGCCAACTCAGTCAACACCATTCACTGAACGCTTACATTCTCCACCAACAAGAATGCGTTGTTACCTTGATCAGATCACTGTCAAACACAGTGACTTAGCAGTGTAATTATGCAGTAAATAAAATGCATTCGTCAGTTTTAATTTAACCCTTACAATTACAAGGTGTAAGACTACATTTGGACACCCATGTATAACACAGTTATTGCTCTTTGAAGCTTTGTCCGTTCTGAATTCCATGAAAAGTGTACAGAAACATCTACTAGGAATCCAATTACAAGTCACTGCTGAATGATTTTTCAAAATATACCATGATGTACCTGGTCCATATAAAAAATAATTAAAAAAAAAAAAAAAGGCAGGTAGGGAGGGAACCTCTCTTACCCTCATAAATTTAGAAGGAAAGAAAGTGCCAATCTCTAAAAAAAACAGACATGTATCTATATGTGCTGCTCATTCTACCACCATCAACAATGAAAATATCACACACTTTTCAACACGTTTTTTGTTTTCTACACACCACTCAGGATCCTCACTCTGACCGGCATTTCACACAGACGTGCACTCACATGCCACAATCAATAATGGGAAATCCAACACCGACTTGATCCACGCTCTCTCCTTACGGACACAGAATGATGAATGATAATACATAGTACAGAAACAGTGAGTTGTTCCAAGCGTGCATTATGACTTGTGTTAAATGACAACACCGTTTGCCCACTCTGACATACTTTGACAATTATCTGTTCCCTGAAAACTTCTGTTGCAAAGACAATGGGCCATTCTGACTGTCACTTACATTACTTCCATAAAATAAGTATCGTCCAAATAAATATCGTAACTCTGTCTAAATAAATATCGCTAAAAATTATTGTTGTAAAATGGGCGTGCAAGGGAAATAAGAAATAAAGACCGAAGGGCTCATTCCTGTGTAGAAAGGGTAGGGAAAAATAGAGAAGGAGATACGGACACTAGGGATGTGACATACCAAAATAACAGTAGCAAGGGACCCCATGAGTGACCAAAAAAAGGTTTTTTTTTTTATTTTTCATTTTTTTTTTTTTTAAAGGAAAAATATGATTTGCTTTCTGTTTGTTTGCTGTTTGTTTTAAACAAAACCCCGTCGAGATAACCTCCACTAGGAGGTTGAAAGACATATTATAGAACGTAACGTAATCTTTGCCAAGTACACATGATATAAGACAAACATTGTAAAGAAGAAAAAAAAAAAAAAAAACTTTCTCTCTTGGTATTTGAAACATGAACAACAGAAAATTCTGAGAAATTCACCACATAATGAACACATTTTTTTTATCATCATGATAATTTTTTAAAAATGTTTTGCATCCCATGTGTCAAATAACAGATTTTTTCCTTCTTTATAATGCTTGTGTTTTTTTCCTCCTCGCACTTGGCAAAGGGAAGTAACCTAGTGGTTGACACAATGGCTCATTGTCATTTTGTTTTGTGATCTGGCTTTTCACACACAGTGAGACAAGATGCAGTATGCAGCGCAAAAAATGATGCAGTGGGTTGTTGGTTTGTTTGCTTGTTTATGTTGAGATTTAATGGCACATCACCATGATTACAATTATATTTCGTCACATTGTTATCTATAAACGTCATGGAAAGTTGTAACTGCTGGGGAAACAATTAACCCTAGAAATGTCAAGAGATCACTTTGGTCAAAAATTTGTAATTCCTCTTGGAATAACAAATGGTAAACTAAGAAAGTACCCTATTTTTAGTCTTCAGATTTAACTGTTTCACTGCCAGCATTTTGTCCTTTAGAATTCCAAGAAATTATTTTTCAAAGCTTCACATTCGCTTGTCTACTGCCTGTTTCATGAAAACACAAACCCCTCTTATCGGTCGGCATATAGATATAATTTGGTTTTCTAAAGGTAATAAGAATCATTAATGTCATCACAGAGGGAACAACAGGATTGGCAAATGGGGCCTATGGTAGTGAAAACAGGTCAACTTTTATCTCTGAAATTTGAATACATGTCATTGTAGAAACCTTGGTGCCAGCATGTCATTTCTATTGAGACTCATAGGGTTAAACTGTGATCAACTGAGGATGTTGTCAAAGTAGGTCAGCACTTGGTGTGGAGGAAACAGCGAAAAAAAACAACACTCAGACATCAGTTCACTGTTCAGTTGTGCATCATATCAAAAAAAAAAAAAAAAACCTGATCAGTTGTAACATTATAAAAAGGACAATAACAACCTACATAGTTACACTGTGCATAATACATCACACTGTGTCTTGCAACTCATAACAACAATATATTGTTACATGTACATTTATGGACGTGACTCAAAGTATACAAAGTTCAAACAGGAAGTGAGTTATTAGGGTCATTCCATAGGAATTGACTTAATTAATCACACATAGGTAACAATATTTAAATTTACAGCCATGAAAAAATATGAAAACATATCTTGTTTTACCTCAGACATGGTCAAATGCATCTCTTCAACAAACAAGGATGGTAGCAATAAGGAAAGTCGGAAATCTCCATTGATAAGATGACAAACAAAGACACATGTTGTTTACATGAAATGACCCAAATTGTGATTAGGATGCCACAAAAAACACCATGCATGCTGAGTCAATCAGTGTGTTTGTACATGTGTCTGAAGAGACCCAGCGGCACCAAACATAAGAAAAGACAAGTTATCTCCCCTCTGTGATGTAGATCTACTGGGTACATAACTCCCAACAACATACTCTGTTCTCAGAGTAGTCCACCCCTTGACAACAAAATGGCTTCTCCAAGATGCACACAAGCATACAGTTAGCAATCCCTCACAGCAGAAAACAATCTTCATGACTAGATACCAATGCTATGAATCGGATGGCTTACTGCATTCGCCCGGTGTTGAAAAATATCTCAAAACTGAACAAATCTCATAGAAACCACAATTTCAATGTCACCGGAGAAAATGGTATGTCAAATCAGATGTTATGATGTAGTAGATCTACATGTAGAAGAAAAAGTATCTTTTTGCTTATGCTGTCCTATATTGCATGGCCAGGATTCTCTTAGGTTGACAGCATGTTGGCACTGCGTTACAATAACCACATAGGTCAGACTTATGACAAATTAGAACTGATGTTTTGTGAGATTCCTGAGGTACAGAAGCACTACCAAAGAATATCATAACCTCAACAAATAATGTGCCAATTGGACTATTTATTTATTCGATTAGTTTTAACAGTATAACTCATCCAATGACTTGTGCTAAAGATACAATTTTTGTGTCAATATCTGACAAGTGCTAAAAATGACTTCACTTCTGCTGCTGTTGTGGAGCGGTGATGAGGTGATATAACTGATGATATCTTAAGGAAGTGTTTGACTTGACCATGAGAAATGATGGTGCTGGGGATTGTCAGGATGAGATGTAAAATGACATATTTGTCAGGATAAGATGTATAAATGACATATGACTCACTTGCTTCTTTTTCTTGTATTTTGTTGATCAATAATAAAGAAAATTTAAAAGAAATACTATCAGTCTATCTAACTCAACCAGCAGTCAAAGAAGTCGCACGATATAAATATGTTATATTTGATTACTGAACTACAACTCGAAGTGGTTCTTTGTAAGTTGAGCTCAACTCTAAACTGTTGGTTTAAAAAAAAGTCCCCCTACCAGTTTATTCTCTTCACTAAAGCATAAGTCAAAAGACAAAAAAAAACAAAAAAACAAATGTACTGCTCTCAAAAGGCAAAGCTGTAAAAACAAATATTTAAATATAAATAAAATAACTGACAGCAAAAAAAAGGACAAATAACACATTTATCGTATAAGATTTAGGAAGAAGAACAAACTGCGAAGAAAAACCAAAGCAAAAAAGACAAACACTGGGACTGCTATGCACCGTTTTCATCACTGACTTTTTTTAACAATCAGGAAATGTCAACAGCAACAAAAATCTGAGACATGAGGTTGAAGAACAGCTTGTTCTTTCTCATTTTCAAACCATAATGTTTGATCTGTTTTTGTTTCTAATCAAACAAGAGTTACATTCTCTATTATGTACCAGAACTGTGACTTGCTTTTGTCAGAGATGGTTGAGGATACTGGACATAGCCCACCCACCGCAGTGGTAGAGCCCATATACAGGATGGCCAGAAGGTCCCAGGTCAGTGAATGACGACAAAGAAATGAACTTAATGGACGCTTCTTCATTTCCTACAAAAGAAAAACCTAACAACAACCTGCCTCAATGAAAAACGTACCTCAGCAAACCACACAAACAAAATAACATAAATATATCGTAATTTAAAAAAGACGCAAAAACCAGAGTGGCTCCAACGACACATGATTTTAATGTCCTGGGAGTTTTTCACCACCCTGTATATGTATGGTCCTGGTCACAGCTTTGACACAGGCAGCTGATGACTGACATGAACTCTGTTGCTGACATTTCATTGCTGATATTTCAAAATTCATATCCCATTTGAAAAACAACAAACCAGTTCCACATTTAAAGCTCCACTATCCTTGATCAGCCCAAAATTATTTTCTAGTTTAATACACAGATATCTGGTCATACAGAAGTTGGAGAAAATTGTTCACAAATCTCAATAAAGCACAGCCTAAAAATAAAAATAAAGCACAGCATGAAAATCAAAATGAAGCACAGCTTAAAAAAAATTACCAGAGCAAAACATATCAACAGAAATTTAAAGTCAAGGCAAATCTGACATTACCAAAATGTAAGGTGAAAAACAAAAATACAGAGATGTAAACGCTAAAAGAACTTAAGAAGAAAGTACGCTGAAAACAAACTCAAAATTATAAACAGTATATCGATCCCTATCACATTATGCATGAGACGGCACTGGATTTTCGCTAAAACAAGCCTAAAAAACACTCTCTCCAAGCTCACTCTTTCAAAACGTCTCTGTGCCAACTGATAAAAGTTTTTCCTTCCTGAATTGTCTGAAATGAAATTGTGACAAAAGTCACACTGATCTTGAGAATCATGCAAAAATTGTGCTAAAAATATATGTTCACAATAAACCCATGGGATGTTGTGCACAATGAAGGACAATCTCTATAAAACTGATCCTTTCTGGCATTTGTTCCTTTACTCTGAGGTAAATTTAAAATCACACTGAGTTAGTCTTGGTACAAAATTCCTGTATGGTACTGTACAACTAGTTTCATCACTGTCATCTCCACGATAGTATAAAATATTCCATTTGTCCAGAATGTAACATTAAAAACTCTGTCAACTGACAGACATCTACACTATGTATATGACAAAATCAGGTAATGACTACTAGTTTTCCTCATGGACAAATAAAGTATTCATACTTCTTTATTTCTTACATTCAATGAAAGAATTTCACATTATAAAAAACAATGTACGTGTTTGTGAAAGTTTTAATTTTGTGTTTGACTTTTTTTCTTTCCTTCCCTGGTGACGATCAAGTCTCTGCTGAAAGTAATGAAAATCAAAAATATTAAATGACCACAATGTCTGCCACCTTAGATACATGTCCACAACACCTGAGCAAATCACACAGACTTGAATGATCACTGGGCTCATCATTCTGAGAAGTGGAAGAAAGACTTGTAGAACACAAGTTCTTGTTTCCTTACACACAAACAGACAAAACCTGGGGTGTTACAGAATTATGTATCTCAGCTGAAATGCCCACGTCTGCATGGGAATGCCTAGTGCTCACCAGTGCTATACAACTTTGACTCACAAGCAATGAGAGAGAGTCACTTCCATGTTGATCCTAAATTTGTCAATTTCCAGCACATAATGCATGACTAAACTGAGCACTGAAGTCACAGGTACTTTGATTTCAAACAATTTACCATCCATTCCACAAAGATGTGCCAGAGAATGCAAAAATAAAAAAATCCCCAACCCATTCTGTGGCCAAACCAAAATCAGACACTTGTACACATAAAAGAATCAGTCCAAAGACAGAGTAGGCGACCAATATGAAGCATATATAGAGAACAGAATCAAAAACAAAAATATTTTTTCTCTCGTTCTTGTTTTGAGTATTCACAGCAAGTAAAAAAATCCTGATCGGTGTGTAAACAGCGAGAAAAAAAATTAACTCAGTACTTGTGATCACATGAAAAGCAACATATATAAAACTAATGCATTAACTCTATGGAGTTGTCTTGGTACACCCAGAATACAGGAAGGCCAACATCCACATTGTACAGTTATTATCCACAGACTATACGAGTTAAGGAATACAATTTTCCTTGACTCAGAATGAAAACAGAACCAATGATGAGGCTGAGACGACAAGATGCATAGTTGATAACACTCAAAATATGATCAAACCATAACAATATCCTCTATGTAAGTGAGCGCTGCAGGGCCTAGGGGTAAATGGGAATAAGAAATAGGACAAGATGATTTGTGTTACTAGACTGATCCAAGTAGGTCTACTGAAATCATAGCACGTAGGAGACTCCCTGCTAACATACACTCAGATCTCCTCCTCATCTGACCAAGAACACAGCTAAGGCAGTGGCAACAAAACTCTGGACTGATGTCTGAGACTTAAGACAGACTTTCCATAGTGTGAATGACTTTGTACGTTTTCATCTACACTGTGACCTCTAGTGCACCCATTGATAATTCAATCCCACTGTCCTGTTCCCTGTGCTACTGACCCTGTGATCTGTCAGACTATTACCTACAGTATCTCATTGCCAAAACTTTCACATACGTACAACTGCAGTGATAAGAGACAAACAAAAGCTACAAATCAATTTATTTCTAAAGTATTCCTATCTTTCTAGCTATTAATCACCTACTGATGTGAACAAGTGCCCGACACTTGCCTGTATATCCTTGTGCAGAAATACCAATCTGGCAAACAGCAATCAGGTTTCTATAAACAAGATGTCCATGTACTATCCAAAGCAAGAAGAGACCACTGAGAGACAAGACAACACCCTGTGAGTCAAGTGTGGGAAAGAGCAAATAGACATAAATAGTCACTGCACTAGCCAGCACAGCCAATGTTATCCACAGATCATTCCAACAGACTCGGATTGATTACGATGAGGAAATCCCCGCTCACTGTGACTGCTTGAGTGTTGAGCATGGAATCTCCACTGGTCATTCAACATTTGAGATGCGACACGATGAAATCAGGCGCTCGTCAAATTTTGACCATATGGAGTTATTGGTATCACTGTGAAGATTATTCATTTCACTTTCTTGTGTGAAAAAATGCTTGTTCTATCTTAAGTAGAAGTGGAGATATTGGCAATTGAAGACGGTGGGGTGACCTGTTGCTGCAGCTGAATTTATCAAGAAAATGGCAGATCACTTTTGTAAATCCTTATGCCACCAAATTACAATTTCTGGGCTTTTACTCGATCTATTTCAGTAAATTGAACTCTGAAATGCATTTTTGGATTGATATAAAACGGTTTGGTGAAGAAAAAAAAAATGCCTAAAAATTCATTCACTGTTGAAAAGCATGCGATTTCTTCGTCGGCTCAGTTTGACGTGCCTGATTTCATCGTGTCGCATCTCATTTACAAACTGCAAGAAATCTTCACCAATGAGAATCACCTGTGTTTCACACAGTATAATCACTTTCAACATGAAAGTAAATATTAAAAAAAAAAAAAACATCAAGAACAAAAATCCTCAGATAACACAGATCTAATGCCACAAGATCTGAATCACTAATGTGCCTGAATTTCACAAAATGCAGTATCGCTCTAAAAGCTTGCAAATATGGAGCAAATCAGGGAATGAAATACTGTAACCTGTCACAGTGTAGGTGAGATATTAATTTTTTTTAATTAATGCAATCATGAAAATACAATTTCTTGTCTTCTCTCTTGACAGGGCAGTTGAGCAAGTTATACATGTATTATGTAATCACACAAACTTCAGTAGTGTATAATATTTTATGTCCTGTCTCTCAGCACAGGACTGTACCATCTCAAATACTACAGAAACTGGGTCCAGTAAGTACATGTATCTCCAACTCTATGATGGTGTAGAAACATCACAGCCACAGATCATGGCAAGTTGAATCAAACATGTTCATCTCCGTCTCTCCTATAGTCATTATACATGTGATGTGCCAGTTTGACAATGTTTGAAGGAACTGAATATTCTCTCTCTTGCATTCAAAAAGGTTATCACCTTTGGTTACCACTCAGAATTATGAGGTTTTGGCATCTCACAAGAAACTAAGTAAATCACTTTTTAGGATCCAAATGGTGATAAATTCAAATATCTCCAAAAAGACTATTTAGTTTGTGATCATTTCCCATGCATTCTAGGTGAATGAACTTTATGAGTATGAGTGTCTCTGTCTCCAGTTCAGTGCCAGAAGATTTCGTTTACACTGAGGTGACAGGCAGGTCTATAATGCATTACAGAATAACTTTTATGAATTTACAAGGATACCATCAAAATGTTGGCAGAAGCCGCCCATGACTATCACAATGTACTTGAGCACATCTCGGTAAACTTGAGACAGAAATTAAACAACATAACAAGTAAGGACCTGGTCTGTTTGAGGATCAGAGACACGTGTCTTGTCGCCCAGGCCAAATGAGTCACAAGTTAAGCCGGGCAATTTCAAGCCATGGCCGTTACTATTTTCCAACTCAGATACCCATTTTTTTTCTTTCACAAAATGAAATTTTAATGTTTTTTAACCTGAAAAAAAAAAATGTTGGTGTCTGAGTCGGACAACAGTTAAAAAACATCTGCAGCTCGAGACTTCCAACTCATTGGCCCTGGGTGCAGGACATTTATTTTTTACACTTGCAAAACACATTTTTTGCTTGAAGCCACTAGGCAGAAGAGTTGAGAATTTTTTATTTAGACATTTTTTTCTCAATTTCCTGATCTGTGTAGATTATTTTTCACAAATGTTTTTACCCAAGGTCTGAACATATCTCTGTCTTATCAGTAAACACAGAAATTCATTTATCTGTAAAAGTTATCGTAGTTTTACACCACTAATGGCATAAGTCCAGGCCAAATATTTGAGTCAACAAACCGGTTGCCAATGACGATTGTTCTGTTTGAATCTCCTAGTTGGTGTATCACAAGATAAACATTTAACAACAGCAATAAACTCAGCATCCCTTTTTTTTCCCACCATAGCAAGAGATATCATAACAATAATGTTATTTAAAAGATAATATGGATTTGCAATTTTCAAACAATTTGGTGAAAGATTGTTGTACATGTGTTCATATATTGTGCAACTTTGTCTACTGTAGATGGGGAGAACATATTTTGCACAACAGCTGGACAGACCTATTGTTTGAGTGAGTGAGTGGATATGAGTGGATAAGTACATCACTGCTCACACATTGGTCTCTCTATCCGGAGAGCTGTGCTCACTGTCTGGTAACAGATCCATGTGGGCGAAGGCCACGCCGAGTCCGTGGTGAAAGTCTGACTGTTGTTCTGACTCGGTGGCCGCCGTGGACATTTCAACAATGGTACTGAAAGACTGCTGGACAAAGTCCTCATGGTCCGGTGGCGCCGCGTGGCGGTGGCCCATCTCCAGTAAGGATTCATCGTCAAAGGACACCATGTTGCTGTGTAGCGGCTCCTGCTGGCTATCCTGGCTGAATGTGTGCTGGAAATGTTGTCGCAGCTGCCCCAGAATGGGCCGAGCCAGCCGCTCGATACTGCTGGAGATTGAACCGCGATGTCGCTGGGGTGGAGAGTGCAGCTGTGGGTCTGTCAGTGAGTCACTGTCTGAGGACTTGTCGATGGCCATGGAGCGGGACAGTGGGGCTCCGGGCTCAGTGGTCATCTGTCTTCCGCCACCCCTGGCTCCATTCTGACCTACAGTTTCTGGATTAGATCTGGACAGAAGTGGCTGCTGAGCTGTGGCTGCGGGGACTTCCTGAGGCTGTGGCACAGTGATCTCCGACAGCGACGATGTGGTCACTGTGTGGCCTGATTGCTGTCTACTCACCTGCGATGCGGACTCTATGCCTGGCACAAATTCAGACGAGCTCTGGGGGGAGCGGTGGAGTTGAATGTTACCCAACAACGGAATGAACTCTCCTGAACCCGCCATGCCGGAGCTCTGCTTCGATGATGGCCCGTCCAGGACGGTGATCAGGGGAGCTAAATCTGACAGTGTTAGTGGATTTTTCCACTCGTGCTGATTTGATGAAGAAGGTCCTGACACAGAATCTGATGGCAAGCTTGTGTCAGACCTGGTCGTATCTGCCTGATCTGGTCGAGGTGAAGACTTAGATGTGGATCCTGTGAACCCATTGCTGTAAGTATCCGCGGCCGAGGAAATGGTGTATGTCTGTCCAGCTGCGAATTGGGGAAAGCTGAGTGGTGATGTTGGACTCACTGGGCTGCCCACCTGACTTTCCCCTCCCAACTGGAACACAGCCTTACTCTCCGCATCCTCGACCTTGACCTTGCTATCCATAGTGTTCGACAGTTCATCTGACTGTTCTCTCACTGCTTCCATCAACTTCTCCTTTACTGCCACTTCCTCTGCGACATCCTCTTCCACTTCCTCTTCTTCTTCCTCCTCGTCTTCAGATTCCTCCACAAATCCTGACACAGCTGATTTCAGAATTGCAGTCTCGTAGCTCAGCTGCTCTACGATGCTGTCGTTCCTTTTCATTGTCCTCTCACGGATTTTCTGCAGTTCTGGAGTGAACCGTCCTGTTCCCGCCTCCTGAAGGCTTAGACTTCGCCCTGGGAAATACCTGCGGGAGCCAGCAGATGAAGAAGTTTCACTGTAACTTGCCGTCGAAGTAGACTGAGATATCGGAGCAGCTGGCACTGTTGTGGATTTAGATGTGTCAGCTGCCTCGCTGGCCGCAGCCTCTTCCGCCACCTTTCCCTGCTGAGTCTCAGCCTTGATCAGACATGAGATGGCGCTGCGGAAGAGCTGCCAGTCTCCAAAGCGCATGCTGATGACTGGCTGGAGCTCGGAGAGGTCACACATGGTCAAGACCAGGCCAGAGACATTGCTGTCCCGAATACTCGCCTGATACTCTCTGATATGACTTGGACTGAGTCCTTTCAGGCGAGACAGCAGATCACAGACCTGTTCGACAGAGCAGCTGGACAGTACGATTGGTTTGGTGTAGTTCTGCACATGAAAAAGGATGAAAGAAAGAAAACTGAAAAGACTCTGTACTTGGACTTGGAAAAATCTTTTAATAAATAGTTGAACTACCACACAACTGTGACAATGACATGGCCGGAGAGAAGATGTTATTCAGATCCTGATGTAGATGAGGACAATCATGAAGCACAATCAACAGTTAAAAGTATTTATTTATCAGAGGAAATGACAAATGAAATGTTCAGGTTACAATCACTCCTGCTTTGCTCTTATTGTCTGCACAACTGACCTTCTGGACATTAACTGTGTCTGTAAATACTCGGTACGATGATATTACAGAAGTTTTCAAAATTTTGAAAAGGTTAAAAAATTACCTTTTAATACTTTTTTTTTCTCTGAAATACTAAAGGTATCGGTTATACTTGCTTCTGATCTTCCTGCTATCAAATGAATAAAAAAGCATGATTTGATACATATGCAAGGACAAGAATTTTGTGCCAGTAAAAAAAATACAGACTCTACTCAGTCAAGTTTGTCAGGCAAGTTCCCAATGGATACCATAGAAAAAAAAACAACAACAGCACAGAACTGAAAAGCCAGACTCACAGTGAAAAAATCCTTAGGCTGTTTCTGACCCGGTGCTAGCCCAGTGGCTTCCACCGGTCTATTGACAACCTGTTGTTGTTGCTGTGCTATCAGCTGAGCCTGCTGGGCCTGCAACAGTGAGGGCATCAGGTGGGCACCGGGCAGGGCAGCAGCATACGGCATACCAGGCTGGGCACCGTACATGCCGTACATCATGGGCTGGGCCTGCAGGCTCGGCGGGAAGCGACTCGGAGAGGACAGCAAGCTGGGTCTCTCATGTGTCGTGTCCCGCATCAGGCTGCCCGCGTGAGGGGGTGGGGGAGGTGGCGGCTGGAAAACCCCGCCCAGGTTGGCAAACTCTACTTGCTGGCGCTCCAGGTTGTGCTGAGTTTCTGTGAGGCAAACAAAAAAAGCCATGGACAGTGAAGATCATAAGTCACCATGTTCCTACGTGTAATAAACCTCAGGATAAACTGGTCAGATGAGAAAAAAGTATGGCTACATAATCAGTACATCCCACACTGAGAATGATGGACAAACAGGAAATTGAAACAAATTTTCATAACATACTGCAGGGTCATTCAGAAACACCCCAATGTGGGAAATTATTTGCATTACTAAGGAAGCGAAGAATACTGAAAGCTCCTTGTGGGAAGATAAGCAGGTTCAGACACTTGTCTGATAAAACCTCGTAACTTCCTTGACCCGAAGTTGTCAGGAGAGACAAAAAACTGTTTCCCCCTTGTATCTCCTTAGCATTATGATGTTTTATTTTATCTAAAAAAAGGAGACTTTAAAGTAATTGTTCAACTTTGTTGTTTCACTGGCATATGTATGTCTTTATGTGCTAAAGATTGGGCCAGAAAAATGAAAAGGGTATAATTTTGAAGTTATGAGGTTTTATCAGAATAGTAATGAATGCATCAACTGCCAGAATGTTTATAAGACCAAAAAACCTTATACAAAGTAAAGATCAAACAAAAGAAGAAAACTAGCCCACCTCTGATGAGCTTCCTGAGGTAAGGATCCAGGTTGATTGTGCAGGGCAGGAATTTCTTCAAGTCGGCAACGTTCAAGAGAGGAAAGTTGCCAGATTTGGACGTCAAGCTGGCTTCAAGTTTGCGCACATTGCGGTCAATTTCCAAGAGAGGATCTTGTTCTTTAGTGGAAGGAATGCGAGAAATAATCCTGAAATAGACAATGAGAAAAGTGTCAATTACATATTTCTACCTATTTGCGCTTCTTATCTCCCTGAAATCAGCATTCTTCAATAATGGTAAAAAAAAAATAAAATAAAACTAGATTTTAACTTTTATTGCTTATCTTCTGGAAAACCAAATTAACAAAATGCTAAAACTGGGTATTTCTTATAATTATGCAGTAAAAGAATCATCATAGACATTATACCATATTTCAAAATATCTCTTCTTTTTGTGTGACTAACATACACCGACACGTTTACCATATGTATTTGCAATTGTACCTGATACTGGGCTTTGCTGTCAGATGCAGTGCTAAAATTTTATAGTTATCAGATGCAAGTGATAGTATTTCTCTTACCGTTTGTACAGGGAATAGAGGGAGGCAGAATTTTCCACAAACTCGGCTTCCTCAAAATAGTAGATGATCCAGGACAAACGGTAAGGCCACTGTTCCGTCAAATTGATCCAGGCAGCCAAGCGATGCCACTTGAAGTCAATGTTGTAGGCCCTTAGCAAACGGGCTGAAAAATAGCTATAATGGTAAGTAGTTTCTCAAACCCACATCAATGTTTGACACTTACATCCATGGATCATTCATTGGATTTAACCATTGCATATCAAATTTGTTACTCTGTACTGTCACAGGTCAAAGCAATCCTTACCAATTTTTTTCTGTTATGCATATAATGACCGTTCTGCTAGTTTAGTTTTGTGTTTATTAGGCCTTTCAGCCAATCAGTGGTTCTATCTCAGCCATCTATATATCTCAGGTGTCAGCAAAGTTGTCAAGTGTGGAGTTGGGAGTGTGCGGATACAGCATTCACCTCTGCATGTCCCGAGGATCAATGGTAAAAATCAAACCAAGAAGTAAATTATATGTTCACAGCTTTTATTGTTTCATTCTAATGTTTCAATTGTTTACTCTAATGTTTCCCTAGATGACAGTCCATTCCGCTATTGATGAGAGCAGGAGATTTACACTGTGCAAAGATAACATTCGCACAAACAACTGGGCAAGTCTGCTGACAAAAAAAAAACATCCTTCATTTCTAGCATCCACCATTTCCATATGGCTTAATTCGCCACTGAACTGGTTCATATGTTATTGCAATACAGCTTGATGTTGATAACAATAACAATAAATTACCTAGTCCTGAAATCCACCTGAGTGCTCTAAGGCATTTTACATTAGGGACATCCCTCTGCTAACACGAAAAAGCAGGAAACATTTTATCCTTGTTTTTTTTTAGTGCACCAAACTAATCTGCTACAGTGAGAGATAAAAATGTCCAGGCCATGAATGAAACTGATGAAAAGCAAAAAGTCTGTTTTCCTACTACAGTGAGACGTCTGGACATGCTGCTACACATCTACACAGTAAACAAACAGGTGGACGAACATGAACATAGCCATACAACATTCAGCAGATGTACAATCAAAGAATACAAAAATTTCACAATGTTTGCTTGAAAAAAGCTGCTTCTTTTCAGTTTTATTTTAAACTCAACAATCTGGCACGTGCACCATTTAATGCACTGAGCATGATGAGGATAGCGTAGGCGAACAAAAAAGGTTCATTACATACTGAAGGTGAAACCACAATTTTATACTGGCTCGCACATGCAATGATGTGACCTTGGGAGTGTCCGTTCATATTGGGACAGAGCTCACCTGGCTGATTATGTAACTATATGGATACAATATATTTTTTTTATGTGTGGATACAGATATGTCCATAAAGAGCGTGACACATACCACCAGCTTCCTCATCGCACTCAGCATGTTAATTACCACCGGTTTTTAACAATGTCCATACCTGTGACTGCCACGATGTTCATCAGTCGCCTCATGCTGCGGGGATTGATGTCGCTGAAGTAGTCGTTCTTAGCCAGAGTCGACGACAGGTCGAACGAGCTTGCATAAATCATGCCAGGAAGGGAGCCCGACAAACTCCCGCTGACCATGTGGGAAGATCCCATCTGGCGTGAAGTCTTCCTGCCCCCTGGCCGCGTGTCACTGTTGACGCTTGTCAGCACCGAGTCTTGCTGGAAAGTGAACGGAATTCATTCCCATTGTTACTATTTTCATGCAGAAGGTGAGCACGATCGCAATGAGCCATTTTCCCAGTCCATTTAATTACATCCCTTTGCGGGACAGGTAAATATAAACAACGCTTTGTGAATAAGAGGGAAAAAAACAATTTCCATGTTTTCATTTTGTGAAAATGGTGCAAAAAAAATTATCACAGGTTAAAAAAAAATATTTTGCATTTCACAATGAAAGCTTTCAAAATTTTCCATTGTGCAAATTTCAATTTAATCAAGTATCTTTTTTTCCCCCCCACCTATACAATGCTTGTTTATTTCTAATGTACCACACAATGGGAAGTAATCTGGCTGTGTAGAAAGAAGCTGGTGCATAAAGGTCAAACTGGACATATGCACACAGACTGAGTGACTGAATAGAACTGAATGCTGGTACGGATACAATGACAGCACTTTGTCCATCCACACATAACTCTGTCCCATGGCTGAGAGAGGGACGTATGACCCAAACATTGACAGGCTTATCATGATCCCAGTATCACAACCATTCATAAATCTACAACCTCCATGACCAAATTATCCACAGAATCATAATGATCGGTAGTAGTCATGATTTTTTTTTCTAACCTATAATTCCAATGATCAGTTTATCCACTGAATTTGAGTGGCCAGAATATAACAACTGGTTTCAATCTACAATTCCCATGTCTAATATATCCGCAACATCATGGTCACTATTGCTTTTAACCTACAAATCCAAAGACTGATTTACCTTCTGAACTTTGGCTGGAGATGCGTCCCCTCCATCCAGATTAGGTGGTGGCTCCACTTGCTGGATACGCATACCCTGTGACTGCAGGTAGAAGGGCAGGTGGACCACATTCCGCAGGTAGTCAAAACCGTTCACATTGGTGTCACCAAAAGATGTGCGCAGGTTTTGCTCTATGCCTGAAGATGACAATGGACAATTATCAAACTGAGTGAGGGAGTTCTGACTGAATTTCCATTCTAGTAGAATGAATCAAAACCTTCATCTAAAGCATCAAGTATTTTCCATCATTCGTTTCAAAATAAATACTAACAAAATAAATTATTTGTTCTTTAAACATACAATTTTGCAGGGAAAGGCAGAAAGATTTCAGCTCCCCGATTAACAAAAATACCAAGAAAATCTTATATGCAGCCTACCAGTAAATCAGCCATTGTCTCGCCAGATAGAAGAAGCCTACTATTATTACTTCAAATATACTTGTCACAATAAAAAGACAGGTTATATCCAAGCTCTCGAACCCTGAACTCTCGAAATCAGTCTGTTTCTATATAACTTTCTCTGATAAATACTAAAAGGATGGTATGAAGATACCATAACACAGGCTACCTTTGCTGATCGATATCTTCATAAAAGGAGTCTGGATACATCAGCATGAACGCCTTCTTTAAAATCCACATAGTGAAATTTGCTTTTTACATACAAAAGTCATGCCAAATCATCCAAACAAAAAATCAGATAACCATCAGACTTATGTGAGGAGATAATGTGATTTTAGATCAAGTGACAACATCAAGAGTCCAGTCAAAGATGGACAAAAGATAGTATGTAGTCAACTATGTGAAAGCTCAGATAAAGACCATCAGTGATACTGTACATCAAGTCAAGCGCTTGCTAGTGTAAAACATCCACATTAGTTCACATCCACATTAGTTCACACCCACCTTTGATGATGATGTGCGGATCGACAGCCAGGATGGTGATGAAAGGAGCTCCATCATCAGAGAACAGCGATTTGACTGTGTCCAACACTTGTAATACCTGCAGATCAACAAACAAATCTGGACGGTGACAACAAAAAAAACAAAAACAACAGCTAACAAAACCCTGTCCCTCCTCCCCACATCAATGAGTACAAAGCAACAGTCATATTTAATTAGCCCACCCAACACAGAACTGCAAATATATTTCATCAAAGTAAATTCTGTCAAGGTTTTTTATCCATACCGAGGATCAAATGAATATCTTTTGCCAGTTTTGCAAGGACAGAAATAATTCACTCATGATAATCACAGATAGTATAAGATTATGCTAGTAAAAAAAGTTGAAGCAAAGAATTCACAGACCACAGTGAACAACTGAAAATTGAACTTTTTTTTTATTGCCTGATACAACTACAAGTTTCAGCAATTACAAAATCTGTTTTCATTTCCAAATGCAAGTCAGTTTGATCTGTCCACTGGAGATAATCAAAAGAAGATGAAGAAGATAAAACAAAGTGGTAGAAAAAAGGGGAAAGGAAAAAAACCTCAGAGAAACCACTGAACAGCTAAAACTTCAATCTCTTAACATATAATCGTTCCACTGACTGACAGGGACAATTTTCGGTTTGAACACTCATAAAATTTGTTTTCATATCCAGGTTGTAAGTGGTGGTGCTCGTCTATTTCTCCTGTATGGGAACTTTGGCCCTGGGTTTCAAACCGCCAACCATCCCAAATAATTGTGATAGTCACTAAGGCAGAGTGTAAGCAGTCAAGCACTGACCTTGTCTTGCTCACAGCTGTCCAGGCCGTCCACGATGACTACAAGCCGAGTTTGGTCCTGAGTAAAACTGTCCATACAGTTCACCATCTTGCTCATCAGGTCAACCTGTGGCAGGGAGAGAAAAAACATCACTGAAAAGTTCTTAGGATGGAAAATCAAGTTTTCATTGGTATAAGAGACAGCATCTTTAAAATAGGATATGTTGACCGAGTGAGTGGTTTCTTGGATAAACCTACAACAAAACATCCAGCTTTAAAACAGATGTATTCCAGTCAGTACAGGCCATAAAATAAACATGAATTGCTTTTTTAAAAAGGGGTAGGGTGGGTGGCGGGGTATACATGGTACTGATTCTGTGGTACTCGTTCCTCTCTATATGTGTATGTGTAGAAAGGGGGTGAGAGGGAATGGTATGATACTGACTCTTATAAAAATGTGAGAGGGGGGAGAGGGGAAGGGTGTGGAGAATTCATGGTGACATTTACACCAAAGCTTGTGTCTATCTCTTCAAATGTTGCTGAAGCCAGTCATGTCCAGCTCACAGAGAAAGATATAGTTAGATCAATTCTTGGGCAGACCTCTCCATTTTCTTTCTTAAGGGGCGGGGCGGGTCCTGAAATTTGGATTTTGCTCAAAAAATGCGATTTTGGGTTTTTGTTTTCTCTTAAAAGCCCTGCCTTT
>JBCEWB010401985.1:6925-20598 GCA_039654565.1 Peronia peronii
AGCCGACAATCTTCAATCTAGAGGGAGCCTGAGCGTATCGTAGGTTGAAATCTATTGGCAGATCTGTCTCTGCTTAAGAACCCACATCCTTAGAGCCGAGTCAGCACTAGAGCCCACCTCTGGTGTGAAATGGAATTTTGTCGCTATAATTTACAGCCTAAGAACCCGCACCCCGAGAAAAAAATCTGTCTAAGGGTCTGGTCTCAGCCAAGACAACTCATGGTGTAATTTCACATCAGATTGGCCACTTGAGAGAAACATACAGTGCGAAGCATGCGCATCTCTAAAAAGCTCTTGTTTTTTTTTTGTTTCCCAGTGACTTCGCTGTTATGTGCAAATATCTCTATTTGGCAATTGTGATACTGTCTTGGCATAAGAACTAGATCTAGGCCGCATTGAAATCCATGGCCTTACTCCAGCTAAATCTAGATCTTTATCCCTCTTGTCCATTCAATGTTTCTCTTAACTGCCACTTAAAAAGAAATTAAAACTTCCACCAAACAGACACACATATTATGAAAAAAGACAACACCCCAAAACAGAAGACAACACTGGGGATTGAACTCTCTTTTCACCCATGATCATGAAGTCATAGCTGGTCACTTGACCATTCGACCATGAACCTTGACCTCCCGGTGAAAATTACTATTATATTACTAGAGTCCAAAAGGAAAAGATTAGGCTGTGATCGTGTACTATGTCCATTTTTCTTTTTTCTTGCTCTCCCTCATCAATGATCGACAGTTAAGTTAAATCTGCATCAATTTTAAGATATTGTGAAGTTCTACAAGCATCAAATTGCTCTAAAAAAATGTATAAGATATTAAGAATGAATGTAAAAAGCAAAATTGGGGATTTTAGCTCCAGAGTCTAGAATCCCAGGCTGGGGATTATAAACACTCTCAATTTATTTTAAAATGAAAGGTCCCTTTTCATGTAGCTGCTTTACATCCTAGCATTCTCATATGGATAAATCTAGATTTAGTTCCACAATGGACCAAAATCTGTACTCAGAGATTTAATGCTACCAGAGACTACATTATGATTACAAAGATCTGACATTCAGTTGACTCTGTGTCGACCATTAGGCCAAACTATCTGGCAATGAAAGACTGCCAGCCAATAGCAGCGAAAATGGCGATGGTGAAGAGCACATTCTTCAGATCAGCTCAGGCTTGACTGCTCCTTTTTCCTCTTCAACTTCACTTAAAATATCACCAAAAAAGCATATAGTTCAAATGTTCTGGAAAAAAAAAAAGAGTGCAGAGCATAGTTATTGCAGCTTTTCATTTTTTGTCAGGTTTCATGAGCCCACAGGCACTGTCAGGGAGACTTATCCAGCATATACTATTATGGAGTCAATTGAATCAATTACTGAAAACAGTTTAACACACTGCTGGAGCTTCTCATGTTTATAAGTTATTGTATATATCATTTTGACCACTGTATTCTGTGTTCCTCAAATTTTTTAAACATTTATTTTTCATTGAGCATCAGCCAGTCTTTGAGAAGAAATGTTTTGCTTGGATGTTTCCAACAATCTGGCTGCTAACAGTTAATAGATTGTTTCGATGAATGACATGTCCTACCATGAATTTGAGACTTTTGAAAGAGAAGCTGCCATTGATGTTTTCCTGCATATTAAAAGTAGACTTCTTTTTTTCTCTACCAGTATTATACAAAGATTTCAACGATTAAGCGGCTATAATTCAGCAAAAAGATATGTTCAGACGAGTCACTGTTGGTTTGCAGATGATAGCAAATCAAATGTTGGCAAGGGAAAAAGAAAGAAGAAAGCGTCTGCTGCCAAAGAGAAGTAAGTAAGGTATCTTTGAACTTGTGCTTGCATTGTGACCAATTATTTTTTGGCACAAATTAAGACTGACCTTTTGGATAAAAGAAAAAAAAAGAAAACAAGAAATTTTTATTTATTTATCTGTTTTTTGTTTGTTTATTTTATTTCGCAGTAGAGATGTTTAGATGAGGATTTGCTGGTGACACTTTGAATACAGCTGGGAATCATAGAGCGATAAGGACATGATATAAAAATAGAATTTTAAAAAGTTTGTAAAAAATTTTTTTCTTGATTCTTTTTTATGTATTCTTTCAATTAAAAATTTGTCTTGCGGCAAATGAGTCGGAAGTTAAAAATGGTTAAATTGTCATTTTTAAAAAAAAAAATTTTGTATCTGTGTTGGGAAATAGTTAAAAACGGCTGTAGCTCGAAATTGCCTGGCGTGACTTCCGACTCATTAGCCCTGGGCTCAAGACTTTTGTCCTTTGAGAGATAAATTTTAGAACACTGCACCTGCATATGTGAATGAAATTATTTGAGAAATCATTGTCTTAAATATTTGTACTCATGTAGTCGCTCAGAAAACAGTAATTGATGAAAAAATGCTTTGTTGCAAAATGGCACAATTTGTGACATAATTTTTTATTGGCCAATCAGAGACCAAATGATAAACACAGATGTGCAGGAAGCTGCTGTGAAAGCAGCCAAGTCTCTGCGAGGAGATTGGACCAAGACAGCAGAGGAACTGTTGGAGAGGCTTAAGATGTCTCAACATCCCCCAGCTCAGGCAGAACCCTCAGAGACATCAGCAGAGAAAGTCACTCAGAGGTAAATCTTCTCTTTTAGACAATGTTCTTCATATATTTTACCAACCTCTGCAATTTGTAGTGTTGTAGTATAATGCATGGTTGGAAAATCTTTCTAGCAATTATGACTTCTGTCACGAAACAGTGTTAGAACTTTTATGAACTCCAAAAGACTCATAATCCAGCATATACACTACTGAGTTGAAGTAAAATAATGTGATAAAACATGTATAGTTTGAAAAAATATATTTTAAGGTTAGAATCTGATGTGCACTGAGCTTTTTTTATATACAAAATGTTATTCAGACTTTTATGACTTGTTGAGAAAAATATAAAGATATACTTTTGGAAAAGATCAGCCTCTTGATACGTGAGAGTTTATATGAACATAAACTTTATGTGCTCTCCTCCTACTTTATTTGCTCTCCTGTTACTCAAAAGATAGAATGGTCACTGTGATTTCCAATGGGAGTAAAGACATCCTGCATACATCAAGCTGATACAGTTATTTCAAACTGAAACATTTTTAGCTAGTCAGTTCAGATTTCCAATGGGCCTTTGTATAGACAGTGTAAAGTAATTACAATAGTCAACATTACTTTATAGTATTTTTTAAGGCATCTCAATACCATTCATACAGAATTGTAAGAAGATGAAATGAGAAGAAGAATGGAAACAACAAAAATGAAATAAGTTCTGACCTCAGTGGTGAGTTTCACAAATGTCTCTCGAACGATCGGAATGAATCATAAATTGCTGGACTGGAACAGAGAAATTGGAGATTGATTGTAATGAAGATGTCAGTGTTTTTATAATTGCAGAAATTGAAAGAACGTTCATCTTTGAATAAGAAAATATTTGCTCTCATGGATTGATTATAATATATATATATATATATATAACGTTTATAATATAGTATGTTGTGAGGTGACTGTCTAGATTCATATGCTCATATGTTCATTTTTTGCTGATTTTTCTCTTGGGTCACCTACTGTCTTGTCCATTTGCAATATCTCTGGCTATGTCTGCTTAACTAGAAACTCTTTTCACCCGATGAAAGTGTATGAATTAAGGTTTTACGTGAACGTATACTGAAAAATCGACGACTCACTTTGACTGGCTGTGAGATCAATTCTATTATGTTAATTAAAAGAAAAAAATTGAGAACGAGTGTGTTTATGCCTTACATTAAAATTACAGTTCTTTAGTTTTCCTTTTCATATTCCAGTTCTCTCCTAAGCACAATGGAAGTTGGAAGATGTAAGTAACTTTGGTAAACACTCTCTTTTTTGTAACACTCAATATTTTTTTTTCTAAGACGTCTTTATCATGTCAATAACAAGAATATTTGTTTGTTGTAAGATCTTGGTCAGTTTTTGGGCAGTAGACCATTAACCTTATAGCTGCCAAACCCCCAAGTAGTAGAATCTCTGAGGGTTCAACAAATCTTAATTATTACATGTTGTACTTTGTGGCAAGACAACCATACAGAAAATTGTGATACCCAACATGCTGTGCTAAATGGGTGATCACTGACTATGAAGAGAAGTGACAGCTGGGTAAAATAAAATAAGTAAAATAAATTATATTTGCAGTGCAGCATCACAAAAATAGAGTTGAGTGCCTAAGGTTGAGGTATTACTTAGAATACAGAACTAGAAATAAAAAGTGCAGTAGAGATTTGCCCCACTTGTGTTTCAGATTCTTTCTAGTGCCTGTCGCTAGACATGATGTCATCAACATTAGAGTTATTCCTGAGGTTCTCATGCATCATTTATTTGATCGGAACATTCTAATTGTTCAGTAGAATAAACATTTTTACCCCAAACATTTATGAATACCAACCTCAGTACTGATTTATTCCCACAGCCTTCGATTCAGTGAAGAGAAGAGAAAGAGGACAGAGACGACAAAGGTAAACTTACGCTAAATTACCTTGAAATGAAAATTTACATATGGCTTGACAACTAGCACAGAAAAAAGGAAGGAAAATTAAAGCGCTTATAAGTATTTTTTCCTTTTTTAAGATATTCCTCTCAGTATTACTGGAAAGAGTATTTCATGTGCTGTAATTTTTTTTGGCAGAGTTGAAAGAATGACATAAGAAGGAAGAAACATAATCAGAAAATAATGGCTTTACTAGACATATGCTATAATAGTCATATGTGTAATAAATTATTGCAGAATGCTCTATAAAATTTGTCATTTTGCCTGATAAGACAGTCAATCCTAAGTTCAAAATGGTCTTAGAGAAAATTTCTTACATTTTATGTTTTGATTATGGATAATAAAATATAACAATGTTTTTGCAGAGAGAAAAGAATAAAAAATAGCATAAAGGAAGAAAACTTATAGATTTCCTGTGGACATCACAAAGTAATTGCTTTATTAATAATACACTGTAACAGTCCTCAGAATTATAATAAATTACTGTAAACACCCTATAAAATGTACTATTTTGCCTGATAAGACAGTAGATCCTACGTTCGTAATACATATAACTGCAGAGAATATTTCTAATATTTTTTAATTTGATTTTGGGTAGTAAACTTTAATATGATTGACATTGTTTCTTTTTTTTTTTTTTTTTTGCTTTCTTTCTTTTAAAGACCTGTACAGGAAGATGAAGATGCAGACGATCTCTACTCAAAGTCACTAGTGAAGAGAGGTAGGTTTCCACACTGTATGTTTGACTACAACAATGCTGAAGTCAGATTTTCAGTACAGTTTAAAATTTAACTTCTGATATATTTGTGTAGTGTTTGCAAAAATGTGGGGTTTGTGAATGAAAGAGCTGTCAGATTTACCCCTCCTTTCCTGTCGCAAAGTTATTTTGCTCGTTCAGACCAGCTCAATCTTTTTTACTCAATGTGCCGACAGAATTGAAATTGCTGTTCCATGTCTTGTCACAATCTCGATGATTGTGAGAGATCAAAAGGTGGAGAAACAAACTCTGTATCAATTCATATATAGGATATATCAAATCATAGTTAAGCAGTTAACCCCTTCACAGCTATGCATATTTCCTCCCCCCAGTGCTGAGAAAATTTCACAAAATGGGCAGAATCACCAGTGGGCTATAATGCAAATTCATTATTTCGAGTTTAAAACCCCTTCACTGCTCTGTTGACGTACAACATATGTCATAATATGACTGGGGGCCATGTCTTACATGACATACACTGTACATCAATAGCACATTCGACCCCAGTCATATTCGGACGTATGTTGTACGCCAAGAGAGCAGTGAAGGAGTTAATATGTTTGCTATTTGAACAGATTTATCATGAATTATGTGAACAAGAAAGTGGAAATTTAAACTGTTTGAAGTTTGGGCAATCAAATCAAAATAGAAATTTCAAAAAAAAAAAAAGTCTTTTTTTTTATTCATTTATATGCACTGTTAAAATTTAACGGATATAAATCAATTAAAAAATTACAGTACTTCTATTTTCATTGGCTGAGAAAAATCAGACACATATGAAACTTTTTGCTGAAAAGCCCATAAAAAAATTAGCCATTTATGCAAAATAATCCACATACTTTATTCAGAATGTTGGATCTGAAAAGATTTCAAAGGATTTATTGGAAGTGGAAAGCAAATTCCTGGAGGAAAACAATGCAAAAGTCTTGAAGTGGTCTGAAAAAAGATAAGGGGTGTCTTGAGCTTTCATTTGTCATGTCTTAGAATTGGGTTGTATTAAAATTTATGATCTCGTGTTGAACTGCATTGTGCCTCTTGTGGTGAAAATTGGGAAATGTATGTTGTGCAGTGAACTAAAAAAAAAAGCCAAAGCGATTCATACCACTCTGGCATCCTTGTCTGCAAGCAATTCAGTCTTTATTAGTGAATGATTTGAATCTGGCATGCAGTTTGTGCTTGGTCATATTTTTTTAATGAATAGCTGCTCAGACTATCCTGGGGTGTAAAATTCCTTTAAATGCTGACTTTCAATGAAACTATAAACCATTTGAAATGAAATGTGTGGATATTAAAGGGCCAGATGAAACCTTTTGCTCTGTTTTTCTGAAAATAGCCAAAAAGGACTTACGAAATTTGTTACTTGTCTGTTAAACCTCTTTCATGACCTGAAATTTTCAGGAGAGACATAAAACTGTTTCTGTCTTGTATCTCGTTATTATTATGAGGTTTTATTTTATCTAAAGAAGAAGACATTAAAGTAAGTGTTCAACTTTGTTGTTTCATTGGTGTATGTATTGCATTATGTGGTACATACTGGGCCAGAAAAATGAAAAGGGTATACTTTTGAAGATACGAGGTTTATCAGAATAGTGATGACATTGTCGTATGAGCAAGACATATTGTCAGCAAGAGCTTATTGATACAGCTACCTAGGACAGATACTGAACATGTTTGCAAAGGAATAAAATGTTAACCAGATGGATTCCAGTTGTCTTGGTCAGTCTCTTTCAGACAGATAATCCTTCACAGAGCGTTTTGCAGAGAGATAAGAAGTAGGATCAGATGGTAAAGATAAAATGGAACGAGTAAATGCTGAGGATAATGGAATAAATGTCAGTCAAGAAAGCATGTGGCAAGTAGCATTTTAGACAACAATGAATCTTTGGAAACAACTTTTGTGTATGGCACTTTTTAGCAAAATATTTGAAGTCTTTGGGTAAACTGTAATAGTGGTGACTCTTTTAAGTGGCTTTTCCCTTTTAAGTGGCTTTACTTAATGTGAAAATGGGAATGTACTTGTGATATGTACATACATATGAATCTATACTTTGAGTTTAATCTGTTTTGTTCACAGCTGCAGCTGGACCAAGGAAGAAAGTAGCAAGGTAAGAATTTCAGCCAGGTCTGTGATAAAATAAATATTTCATGTTGATTTTTTTTTTTTTTTTCTAAATTGAAACTGTAAAGCATACTCAGCTATAGTAGATGAATGTAATTATATCTCAATATTTGCCTTTTCAGTTTTTTTCTTAACTTAGTTTTAGAAAAAGAAAAGGATAAAATGCCAATGAACTTCAGAAACATGTTTTTAAAGGGTCATAATTATGTTCTTCAAACATTTCGGGCATTATGATTTTTCTTTTTTCTGTTCTTATTTATTCAGTTTTTATTATATTTCATGGCGAGAAGCTTGGTATTTATAACAAAAAGAGAAAAAAACATAATCACACATTCAAATACATTCAACGAAATGTGGGAGAATTCATTTTGGGGTTGGGGGGAGGGGAGGAGATGGTGGTTTTTGTCTTTTGTTAGGGAAGGATGTAATTTTCCACAAAGTTGAATTTTGTATGCACATTTCAAATATAAGTTCCAGTGTAATTTGTTACGTTATGTTCTATTTTTTGTTCATTTCCTTAATTTATACTTTGATATACTGACAGTGGCCATCAGATATCAAGCCTTAAACATACAGCACTATCACTGTGGCTCTTGACTTAATGTGGGTTTTCTCTTACACATCCAAATTGAATGTCAGGAGGCCAGAGGAGTTCAATGAGTTGTATGGGGCACCAAGGCTGAACATCTTTGATGCCAAAGAAGTCAAGAAACAGAGTAAGCTCTTTGACTGAATATAGTTCCATTAGTTATTGTGAATCTGTAATTATGGTCTGTTACTTTGGTACAGTGGAACTCAGGAATTGCGACATTCATTGTTCTGACAAAGATCTCTCGTTATTCCTGATGTTTTGCTATTCCATAGTAGGGAGATACAAATGATAAAGACAAATGGTCAAAGATAATAGAAAATGATAATATTCTGTATGTAGTTTTCAGATGCTTACATCCCCATTGGTAGACACTAGACACATGGGTGGTACAGGTGAATATATCATATTCTGATACAGGCAGCATATCTTAGCAGATTAGGTTTTAATTTTATATTCACTGCCCACCTTGATGATGACGATCTTCTGATCTATGCTGATTCATTTCCGTTAGCTGCCAATAGCCTTGACTGGAGTAAATTGCTATACCTGCTACCAAAGATGGACTGTCGTGTTTAAGTAGTGTGCAGGCAGGCTTAGCAGTAGTGTATGTTGTATGCTTAACGAATGCAAATACACTGACATGCTGACACAGTGAATTAGAACATACCTCATGTTCTGTGCACATGATCAGTATTACACTCACAGTATTATCTCAGTCTATTAAATTTAAAGAAAGCGCGCTATGAGAGACACCGATTACGAAGCAGGAAGTACCACGTCAGCATGTAGACCAATAGCATGTCTGAGGAACTCCATAGCTGTTCTAGGTCAGTGGGCTACCAAAATTGGGTGTGTCCACTCAAAACTTCACGCTATTACTGATGTTTTGGTTTTCAATGACCATTAATGAAATAATGTATTCAGGGATGTCACATTCCTGACGTTTGAAGTCCAACTTTCTGGTCACTTTTCCTACTTTTGACCGATCAACTGCCGACTTTTGCTGAACTCCACCAACTGATTATGGTTTTACAGTAATTTTTAATGTGATACAAGTCCGACATGAAAGTGGTGAAACTGGAAGCATGGTGGAATTTTGCGATGCTCCAGATGAGTCGAACTTGTGTTCAAACGCTGTTTGAAGATTGAGATCAAAGTTTGTAGCACTTAGTTCCTTACATCTGACAACATGCGATCAAATGGTCGCGTGTGAGTTGTCGATGGAAAATCAATACATCAGATAATATACCCATGGTCTTAGAAGGACTAATGTAAGAGAGCAACTGTCCGCGATCTAGATTTAGAAAACAGTTACGTTCAATGATTATGATGACAGCGCAGCACATGCGTCCAGGTTCTTGTGAAAACTTGCAAATTTCTTTTGACATAAAAGGCCCAGGAATTTTTATTTGATATACATTTTCTTTTAGTGTCTTCTGTAACAGGACCACGCTTGACCTATTGACATTTCCTTATTCTATAGTGAATATTATTGCTCTCAGTGTCGACTAAACATAAACTCCCACTTTAGATAAATTATTTTAAAATATCTTCAAAATCATGAACCAGTGGATGCATGTAAAGTTCTAGAGTTCTTATAAAATGTAGAAAAAGCTGTGTCTGTCTATATTGTTATATTGGTAAAAAGAGAGTTGTCATTTTGTGGCTCTGTTTTTATTAAGAAATCTGCTATTGTCTGCCAACAAAGTGATGTCAACACAGTAGGGAAAGACTGAAAATCAACAGATTATCCAGTTGTTGACATGAAAAGCTGATGGATGAAAATTACATATTGGAGAGGATCGTTCTTTTTTTCATGTGAAAAAAAAACTGAAATAATTTTGCATATGAAAAGAAACGACATAATTTGAATTGCGCCACATAAAATGCATGCTGGCTTTTGTAGTTCTTTTCTCTTCCTTTTTTTGTCCTTTCTGTCTCTTTTTTAGCATTTATTTTTTTTTTCCTTGGCGTTTATTTTGTTTAGACCGATATGAGTAATCATCAATGAGCACATCAGACTAAAACTATGTCATTTGTATCTTATGAATTCGTCATGTTATGTCCCTGTTCTATATGCCATCAGTTGCCGAGCGAGTGCCAGCGACTACAGACCCAGATGATTTGTGGCAGCGAATGGATGCAGAGCAGGTGAGGAGAGCGAAAGGAGGAATTCCCAACAACGCATTTGAAGAAATGATCCAGTGGACGAAAGAGGGGAAACTATGGAAGTTTCCAATTGATAACGAAATTGGTAAGCACACAGTATTTTGTATTTGAATAAATTGATCAGCATATGTCAAACCAGTCCCATGGTTTGCAGTATAGATAGAGACACTGGAAATGAACTTGAAATGAACTGTGGCACTTTAACATTACAATCTGTTTGCGTACTACAGATTTGTAGCCAGATATATTCAGCGCTGCCAACCTTCAGAAACATCAGTCAGTAGTTTTATCAGTAGTCTGGCCCGATTTTCAGTGGTCATCCATACAATCTTAAATAAGGCATTAATATAAGAAAAATTGTTTTGAGAAAATTTAATAATGGAAATGCACTACTCACCAATTTACACTATATATAGAAACAAACAACAGTGTTCAGTTCTCAAGAGAAGCTGAACAGCAACTCTTCAAATCTGTTAGCTGCTGCTCACTGAGGTCTGTTCTCTGTGATGTCTTCAGGACAAGCAGACTATCCAGGGTCTCTTGCTGAGACTGCCTCTGAAATCAGTCCTGTTTTTCCCGACCATGGAAAATATCCTCTCGCCTGGAGCGCTTGAATGAGGCTCCATTAACAGGCCCAGCATGAATTTGGAAAGGGCAGGGAACTGTGGATTGAGTGCCACCCACGTGTGGTCAATTCTCTTCCGAATGGCGTGCGAGATGTCAGTGATCTGATATTTCACAAACTCTTCTTCTATCTGATCTTGCCTATTGTGTTGCAGTAGGACAGGATAGTTTTCGCAGAAATAGCGCACTTGTTGCAGCCTGCTTTCCAGGTGGTTATTCATGTCTACAACACTGGCATTTTTCAATAGTTCACTGTTGAAAGGGAGCTTCTCCTTTAAATATATGGCACTTGATTGATAAAACAGCTTGACATTGGTGTAAAATTCCTGAATTTTTTTCTTCTCTCAACACATTCGTGTCTTTGTTTTTAACGGAATTCAAAGTTTCAGATCCTCTGGCTCTCTCTTTGATCCTTCCCGAGAAAATCCAACTTCCAGGACATCTTTACCGAACATTGCTGAGGGTTTCACAAACTGAACCTTAAGATCTGACAGTAGGGACAGGATCTTATTCCTTAGTTCATGCATTATTGGTGCTTCACACTGAAGCTCAGTGTTGAGCTTTACAAAAAACCTGAAGACGTGCAGCAGAAACAGACAACATAATGTATTTGTCTCGCAGCCAGTCAAAATGAGACGTATGTCGATTTTACACCATATGGGGTTTTTGGTATCATGTGAAAGCTTATTTCATACCCTTTCAGGTGATGAAAAAGGTTTTGAGCCAGTGATATTGCAGTTGAAAGAGACAAGCTGGGACCCCCCATCAATGACTGAAATTCCGAGAAAATCGAGTTTAAATGAACGGTCGAATGCATAAATCTACATACCTGCCTCACAAAAACACGATTTTAATGAAGTAATATTTACAAATCGAGGGTAAGACCGATATTGTCTTGTTCACAAATGAATGTACTTTCGATTTCTGGAGTAAAAAAAATGTCGATGTCTGACCCCCTTCATCATATTCAAAGCCCAATTTCTCAATTCTAGAAATGCGACTTATGTCTCATTTCGACTGGCCGCGAGACATTTGTTGGTGACTTAAAAAAGGGTTTTCAAGTCTTTCACTCTTGCTTGTTTGTTGGCTGGTGCTGTGTTTGCCTCATCTGTAAGAAATTCCTTTGTGGCATCCCAGTGCTCCAACACTCTGTCCAGACACTGTCCAATGCTCAGCCATCTCGTTGGAACATGTTTAAGAATTTTCCTTGCAGAGCCAGTTGCTTCAATCATCTTTTACAGCCAGTTTGCTTTGGCATGTAGAACTTTTGTCTATATAATAAAAGACATTGACCAGCACAATCATCAGTTGAAAAAGGCAGGCAAGTGGGACCTGAAAATGAAAATCAAACAAGAAACAATTGAATGACAATCCTTACCAAACCAATATGATCTCAGGGTCTCTGATAAAGTGATATAATTTTTTTTAAAATGTCTCTCAGAGTCTCTGATAAAGTGAAATATTTTTTTTTAAATGTCCTTTAAATAAGATTCAAATAAAATCTTGATTAGCACTCACTGAGTTGTGGCACAGGATGAATTATAAACTCAGTTCCAGCTGAAGCTGAAAATAATGTGTCACATGGGTAATCAAATAATGAAAATACAACATGATTATTGCCAGTTAATTTGACTGCTTGACAGAGATATGTACCAAAAAGTAAATATTTTAAACAAACAATAAGTGTATACACTGAGAAATCACCTTTTTCAGCAGCAGCATGTATCAAATTTTAATTGCAAACACAGCTTACTAGAAAACTGGCAGGATACTCTTTCTGCACAAATGTGAACACTCCTTTAACACGCCCAGTCATGACTTTCACATTATCACAGCCAAGCGCAAGGCAGTTGGACCAAGGGATGTCAGCACTCTTCAATTCAGGGTCAAGGAGATGGAAGACATTTTCCCCTAAAGGAGTATAAAAAAAAGAACTTTTATACTAACCACACAACATAAACCTTGAGATTAAATATACAATTGTTCTAAAAAGTCCTGAGCAAAGTCAATAAAATCATGACTAGGACTGTATTTCATGTCCAGTGCTCTTACTCAACTTACATAGATCTCTAGTTACTATTTTAGATATAAAACTATTATTTATTTATTAAAGTACAAAAATCTTAAAAATAGTATCAAGTTCTTTATATTGTAAATTAAAATAGACCTAATTACAAATCTAGTTCTAGCATACAGGATACTTCATTTAGAAAGCAAGGATTTGGATCTGTGAGGGAGAAAGAAGGAGGGGGGGGGGGAGAAAAATGACCAGACTGACAGAACAACACTTCAGAGTGAAACCACCAAACTGACATAACAAAGTAAACCATTAAAGCAAGTACGGAGAGGAAGAACTAGATTCTAGGTAGGCCTAGCATGTGTAAACTTTTACTTAAACAGAAACAAATTTCACCTGTATCTGACCCTTCACAGACTGGAACAGACAGCACATCTGAGCACATCTCACCACAATCGGGATCAAAGGTTCACACTGCTATTGGGAAGAGCTTTGCAGAAGAATCATTAGATCCATCAGTGGATGGAGTAAAGGGCTGGCTCCTCATTCTTTCCATCAAGGCTTTCTTTGTATCAGCGGCCAGATGATGGATCATAGCGGTCGATTTAGTAGGACCACAGGCAGATTTCTGTGCAATTTCAGAATCAGGAAGAATCTTCGGAATAAGCATTGACAGCTGATTGGCTACTGGTATGGGCAAATTCTGCTCGACGATCAGGCTGATAGTGCTAGCCGCTGGTTTGGTGGTTTTGAGCGTGAGCTGATCCTTCACGTTTGAGAAGAATTTTGTTATCGAAGCTGGTTTTTCTTTTTCCATTTTTGCATAGTCCATGTGCTTCTTTAATAA
>JBCEWB010402096.1:9790-20595 GCA_039654565.1 Peronia peronii
ATTATTTGTCTCATGAATCTGGTAAAAATGTTACTTGTCAGTGTAGTCTTCGGTGACCCACTTGTACTGCATTTGCTTGTTAAACAATAGCCAGAGTCAGTGTTACCTGAGTCAAGCACAGCATATTCCTTACACTTCATCCAGTCATGAAACCTCAGCTTGTGTCCCTGCATACAGGCATCTTATCATCAATGCATTGGAATTCAAATTATTCATTGCTTAAGCGCTGTATAGATGTCATCTGATCATGCCCAAATTTTTCATCTGACCTCGCCTTGCCGTGCCTGTTCTTCGACCGTTCTTCCCCACCCCCATACTTAATCCTCAACTTATGAAACATATAACCACCAGTGTTTGTTTCATGGACGACTCTGTGTGTGAGGGATAGACGGTTTGAGAGAAGTGGAGAATTGTCACTTGAAGTTGAACTTAAAACAACTTTATTTTAGCTGACTCAAATAGAATAATTTACTTACTGTTTTTGTTTTTGTTTTTTTTGGTGAACAAAAAAAGGAGAAATAGAGAAGAACTTGACTTCAGTTGACTCAAATGAAATAATGTACTGCCTGTTTACTTAATTAAAAAAAAAAGAGAGAGAGAAATGCATGTTTTGGCTTGTCATACATTTTTTCTGTTGAAATTCAGATAACTGCTGATGTTCACAATTAAAAAGGTATTATGATGTGAATTTCACCAATGTTTTGATGTTCTCAGAGTCATGACAAAGTTGTCTAATGCTGTGTCTGTCTGTCCCATCCACAGATCCGGTGATGAAGAGGGGGAGCAGTGGAGCCTCACTGGACAGTGGAATGGTGAGTGACCAGTGTCTTTTTAACATAGTCACTGGCCTATTGGTGAATATATCAATAGTTTTTATTATGATGATGAACTTTCAAAAAAGATAGAAGTGTTTCACAGCTAATATTTTTGTGAGCAATGTTTTTCATGTCTGATCTGGTTTGTGCAGACACTTATTTTGCTATTACCTACTTCACTAACAATATAGAGCTATATTTTATCAGACTGGTGTTGTCATCTGCTGAACAACTTTCATGTTCATGATTGGGTCATCCAGCCCACATTCTCATGTGTTTGGTAAAGTTTGAACTACAATCTTGAGCTACAAAACCTTCAAGATCGGACTAGCTTTTTTGTTCCAGCTAACTTTCCTGTTGTCATAAGATATTCTACATAATTTAACATTGATAAAGCCATATAAGTTTTGTCCTTTCTAATGCAGTAAAACTTTAAATGTTGTTTTGAAATTCTGCTTCATTTTTGTGTAAGTTTAGGACAAATGTGTGCAGGACTAATGTGTTGTGTGTGTTTATTCCTGTAGGCCTCTGGTAGTGTGGGCAGTGCTAGCAGCGACACCCACTCCAGCACCGTGTTCACCCCCAGCCCAACCACGCCTATCCAGAGCCGCAACACTCCGCCCCCAGGCCAGGGCGGCAGCGGCAAGAGACAGCCGGCCCCCCGGGCCCCCATCGTCCTGCGGCCGGGTCTGCCTGATGGAACACAAGTGTGAAACAAGACTCTGTGTGTATATAGACAGACAGACATAGAATTCTGACAGGATCAGAGGGATCAAAGAATTACATCGGAAATGTTGAACTTTTATGGTGTTGACATATATAACAAATGAGAGCAAAAATGCTCATGAAACGTTCAGGATATTTCTGAATACATCAAAGACATGGAAAACAGGACAATTATTTCTGACAAAGGAGGTTTGACCTAAATACAATCCATTCCTGAAACAAGAGCTATGGCTATAAAACTAGACAGGGAAAGTCTTTTCTGCCCAAATAGTTGGCAGAAATCAGTTAATGACGTGGTCAGGTCGTGCCAGATGTGATTGTGGAGTATTTGGCCACTAGAGATTTCAGCCTTATAGCACTCCTTAACATCAGACTGGAGATCAAAGGTCTCTTTCTTTCTCCAGTGGATGTTAGAACTGGTGGCTGTTTCTGTCCACATTAGTATGTTTGATCATTTTCTACAAACTTTAGTGTAAAACACAACCATATAATGTGTCTTTGTGTTTTTCTCTGGTCTGTGACTCAGTGGACTCACAGAAACAAAGAAAACTTCAGTTCCATACAGGGATACTTGCACTTCCTCTGAGGATATAAGAATGCCCTCAAAGAAAGGAAATAATGAACATTTCACTAACTTAACAAACTGTAGCCTGTCAGCAGATGGAACAGAAGCGTTACAAAGGATACAGAGAAGACATTGGATTTAGTCAGTAATGTTATACATTACTGTACGTGGTTTATGATGAGCAGGGCTCATATTTCTGTGTGTGGGTTTCTTCACTGGGGTTCAATGCTTGTGTTGATGTGCAGTAGGTAATATCTCTGAGCTAGCCTGAACCTATCCTGTTGTACAGAGATTGTGAAGCAACTCAACAATTTGATAAAGTAGAGGAGTTTCCTACCCGAAGTCTGGGGCCATCAGAGGAACTGACAAGCCGCTACCCCCACTTCACTGAGGAGTCATCAGTATTTTCCATGTGGCAGTCGAAACAAGTCAATGCACTTAGTCATAAATGAAAGACATGGAATTTGTCATTACCCTCGGACAAATTTATGTTTATTCTGGCACATTAGAGATTGGGATCTTGTTATTGTTTTATTTATGGAATCATCTGTCAAACATCAGCACAAAGTATGATAATTTTAGCAGTAGATGCTATAGACAGGAGCATAGACCATCATCCCTAGAACAAGGGATCCATCACTGGAGTCAGTGTAAATATAAAATCTGCAAAATTTATAAGAAAAATCATATACAGTCTCACCCCAGTTTCACTGATGAAAAAAGTCATGGATGATAAATATTGGTAAACAACATTAAAAAAAAAACAGAAAAGCTGTTGAAACTTTTTTCAGTGATAGGGATAAAACACATCCAGTGATGTGTTTCACAGTAGAATTTGATGGTAACTCCAACTGGGGCCACCAACATTTTGACTGGTGCGATCTCTCTCTTCAGACTCCATCAGTGAAGAATCAGTCAGAATGTCAGTTACACAATGTTGCTTAACATTACTTTGTGTGTCATAATTAATTTCATAGCCGTTTGTTGTTGTTACCATTATTGTTGTTTTATTTATTGTTGAGTTTTCTTTTGTTCTAAGTTGTGGTATGGAGAATGTCATGCCAGTTGTTTCTGTTGTTGTAGTTGTCGTTAACTGCTGAGCTGTGACTTCAGATGTTGCAGTTGTTTGATTGTAGACTTGCATGTTGCCTCCTGTTATGGTTTGAAGTCTGGTGTTAATTGTGCTCATAAGGAAAATACAATAGCATCATCACTCAAGCCTTTGAACGCTGACTTCCTGATCCTGCCATCTGTCTGCACCTAAACTGGGGGGATAGTGGATACCCTTCTTTATAGATGTCATAGTATCATACTCAAAATATTTTTATACAGCCATAAAATGAATGCAGACTTCTCAGAAATGAAAGTTGGTTTGTATCAGTTGAATTATCTCCAATATTCCTGTTCGTTGTGCAAGTCTTTATAGCTGGTTGATCCCTTTTACCTTTGGATATAGAAAGATCGGCAACAAAATGACATACTTCGTTGATTCCTGAAATATCATCATTACAGGGTTTGGGTAGTATAGAAATTTCCCAAAATATTGGAATGGTAAGTTCAAAGAATTAAATGATAAGAGTGATTCCAAATAAACCTGCAATGGAGATCGTTTGCTATCATAGAATTTTGTCTGTGACATTAATTTTGTGAAAGTGAGGAAATCACATCAGGATTAAATAAATAATTCATTGATTATATATTCTAAACAATCCGAGCATTTACTGAAACAATTTTGAGAGCATAGCAGAATGTTCCTCTTCAAATGAAAATTTTAGCCCAGGGCAGTTTTCATAAATCTGTATCACAAGAAGATTTCTTGCCTGTCATACAATCCCAGGAATTTTTCAGGATTATAATGTCAGAACTGAGTGCATGTGTCAGCTAATGCATAAGTCACGATTTGATGTGGAGATGTGACTTACTGTATTGTCTGTCTGTGGAGTGATAGATTGTTCATGTCTGGGTTTTTGGTGATTTTTTTCCTTTTTGTTTGGGTCAGTGTAGTTCCAGTTCTGTAGTCATCAAACTTTGATTGGTCTTGTCATGTTTCAATTTGGAGACCCGACGTCTTTCACTTGAGTTTGATAGGATTGTAAGTTCTGACAGCACAGTTTGATCCACATACAAGGCTTTTGTTTCTGCTATGCTTTTGTCTTCTGTTTCTTTGCTTTTCTCTTTAATTGTGGTATTTTTATTTTATGTGAAGTGTTTGATCGCAAAATGCCATAATTGCCATTTTTGAAATTTTGAAGATATGTATGTGCATGAGATAATATTTTGTGTGAGTTATATAAATGACCCGATTTAAAAATGACTTTGCAAAATGCAGTTTGTCCTCTGGTAACATACCATTGGCATTTCGTATGAAGTAAAACATTATTTATTTGGATCAAGAAAAGATCATGTTTTTCTCAACACAAGAAACCTGAATTTATCTCATTTTGTGATCAAAACTTTCATGTTGTTTTGTTTTATTGTCTCATAGTTGCTGGAGACAAGGAGGGATTTTAATTAATGTGCATTTTACTTGGTCATGCATGTATGTATAATATCTTCTGGGCAATGATAATTTTGTTCCCTGTTGCCCATGTCTTTTAATCAAGCTTTTGACTTTTGTTAGATGGGACATGTTTCAAAATGAACGAATAGTTGGAGTAACCAGAGAAACTTTTGTTACAAGGACACAGGATATAATAAGTTTTCTCAAGATTTCAGTCTGATCACTAGGTGTTGTTTGTTTTGCTACTACTCAAGCGATCAGAACTTCCTTCACAAGGAATGATGAGAAAGTCATCAGAATGATGTTCAAAATTTAGAATCACGCTCAGAATAAGTTGGTTCCTCAGAGACGTAAAGAAATAAGAGAAGTCAAGAAATGGACACACTAGCTCACCCAACTTGTGATTGATGGTGGGGCCTGTACATGGAAGATTGGATCAAACAACAGAAATTGATGTATCAGAGCAAGTAAAGGAAATTGATGTTTTCATTGTACTAGAGCAAACAAAGGAAATTGATGTACCAAAGAAAGGAAATGTGATGTTTTCATTGTAACAGAGCAAAACAAAGAAATTGATGTAGAATGTTCTGTCTGTCTGTCTTTAGCCATAGCTCTGCAAGAGCGAGAGCCAAAATTGTGAAATAAAATACATATAATATAGTATGTATGTAAACAATGGAAAGAGAGAATATTGTAAATACAGGGGTGCAAAAACTATTTTTTTATTTAATAATAGTTTAATAGCCTACCTAGTGGGTAGTAAAACAGTTTCCAGTTGCAATAATGCTCTTGTAGAACTGCTTCTGTGTATAGGAATTCATATAGTGCACCATGTTTGAAAGAAACAGAAAGAAGCAAAAAATTTATACCACTGGGCCTAGATGTTGAGAAGTTGTACATAATTACATGTCAGTTGTCTCTTTGTTAAATGTTTGATGTATACCCAAATACTGAGAAATTTGGTGATAATCTGTTTATTTCAAGACAGGCATTACAAATTTAATGACTTTGTGCAGTAGATCAGTAAATGGTAATGGAAGTGAGAAAAAAAGTTTTGAAAATTTGTTTTTCTAAGAAAATCCACACTTTGATGATGAATAATGAAGTAGTTGCACAGTTCTCTTTGATATCTGTCAGCGGATGTACCCATGTATGCTATTTCAGTAATCAGCTACCCCACAAGCTCCTGCTCCTGTCATCACAGCCTTAAGATTTGCATATGATTATGATTGATCTTTTGTTTGTACAAATCCTTCATATAATTTAATTTATTCTTCATTTGTGATACTGAAGCAGAGCAGCGACATTTGAGCTTTTGAATCAGTTGCATACATGTATATGATTTTGTCAGGTTGGTTGTCCTGTGCCTTCATTCCTTTGTTACAGTTTAGTTGAACAATCTCACAGGCACTCCTTTGCCAGTGTGGTCCCGGCCTATCTCCACAACAAAAGTCATAATTCCAAAGTAGAAATGACACATATCAATTACTATCTTCCAGCTATATAGGAATATGGTTATGATTGCAAATTTAAGTCTACTAGAACATATCCTAGCCCTAACTCTAATCCGAACTCTACAATCAAACAATGACAACACATCAGTGTTTGATGGTAGGGTTAGGGTTATAGCTAGGGTATGTTCTAAAGACTTAAATTAACAATCTTAATTTATGTCTCTAAATAATTGGACGGCAGTAATCGCTATGTGCCATTATACACTTCCAGCTTGCGACTTCCGTAGTAGAGACAGACAAGGACCACACTAGCAAAGGAGTGCCGTCTCATAAATCTGGTTAGAGTTTTATAGTTTTGATGTAGCTATATAACTGCAGAGGATAATCTCATTTTACTGAAAGATGATTATACTCGTACGAAGATGATAGCAGATTTGAAGAAAGGAGATATGTATCGTGTAATATAAACTTTGATCACACATTCAACATTAGATGTGCTAAGTAGTTTCCTGCAAATAAATGTCAGATTAGAGCACCTGAAATTTGTTTTCATCTCTAAATGAACTATAAGTCCAGCTTTTTTTTGTTTTTGTTTTTTTTTCTTGGCTCAGTGACAAATTTTGTTAGTTTGACCTGACACCTTTCTTGAAGCTTTTAGTGTTTTTTTGTTTGTTTTTGTTTGTGTTTTTTATTCTATCTACCGATCAGACTAGGTAGGATATTCCTCTTAGATGAATATCTATGCAAAGTCTCAGAACAATGTTTGTTGTTGGACAAGCACGAAAGTGTTCACATGTACGTTTTGTGTCAGTCGCAGTGAATGCAGTCACTAGTGTCAGACTCTGACCTGGCATAATGTGTCGCTGTATCTAGCTGAGCATGAGGAAGAAAACTGTGAAGTTTGGGTGTGCATGTATTGGGACTCTGAATTTCCAGCCACTGGCATCTGGTCATTTTCTACCATTTTTTCACCTTTTCCTACCATCTTGTGCTACTTGTAGCAGTTTATGGAGAGAGAATGTTCTGAATGGACAGATACATGAAAAGATTGTTAAATGTCTGTGAGTGAACCCTACAAGTGCTAGATATAAACCTCAAACTGTATGACAATCTGTATGTTTAGGATATATATGTGTAAATCATATGTGTGTGAAGATCTGTATCTGTAGACATGTTTAGAGTGTCATCATATGTGTGTACGCCTGTTTAAGTACATATGTGCATCTGCACGCCTGGTAAAGAGAGTAACAGAAAGACGGAGAGAGAGAGAGAGAGAGCCCACTAACTGCAGTACTCGTCCAGCCAGTACTCAGTGGATCACTCCGAGACTATGCAGTCAAACCTACAGCCCGTGTACAGATCCAAGGCCCACAACCCCACCACAGGCTCCTCCTACACCCCTGTCAATCACTCGCAGCGTCTATTCCATCAAGTAAATGAACAAATAAGAAGTTGCCACTTTGACTTCTCAAGTGATAAACAAATTTAATGAATTTAAATCGTAGATTCATTGAACAGTTGATATGCATTTGATATCAGATTTGATAAGGGGATATAAAATAATCTCTGGAGAAATATGTGAAGTGTATTACTGTCATCAAATGTCGATAATAAATGTACTTAGAATTCTAAGTCCCTCTCAACCCCAGGAAAATGATCAGACTTACAACATGAAATAATGAGTCTTTTCTTTTCACTTTGTGACTCTGTTTTTTGCTCTTGTTTTCTTGAGACATTCTGTATTTTCTCTTCCCTCTTCTCACCTCAGCTTTGATGAGAAATAAACATGACACTTTATATTTTTAGTGACCCAGGTATCTGCAAACAGATTTTGGAGAAAGAATATTAAATATAACATACGTTTAACTCACTTTAATATTCTGTAGCCAGAGCCTGTGGTAGGGCCCCGGCCCATGTGGATCTGTCACCAGGACTGTGTTTTAGAAATCAGTACAAGTGTTCTAACATCTCTCTGTGTCGTGACAACTTTTATATGTCATCTCCTCATCAACTCAGACTTATCTTTCCCGTTGTTTCTCTCCTGGATCAAATCCAGCACTTTTGTCCACCTACTTCTACCTAGCGATGTTGCATTTTAGTTCAGCACTTACTCTAGTTGTATCTGCACAATGATCAGTCTGTGGAAAAATGAGATGATTGCAACCGTTGACATAGCTTTCTATCAAGACAGGGTTTCCTTTAACTTAATATGTAACGTGTCTGGATGTGCTGCTGATTTGTCAGAGAGATTTAGATGCACACACTGTATTACAGCTATAAGAAAATGAGACATGACACAATGAAATCAGGTGTTTGTCAAACTGAGGCAACCGGAGAAACCATATAACAATTTTTTTTTGTTCTCCACAGAACCCCTCTTTTTGAATCTAAGAATGCATTTCAGAGTTAAATTTGCTGGAATAGATTCAGTAAAAGCCCAAAAATTGTAATTTAGTGGCATGGCCTAATAAGTATTAACAGAAATGATCAGCCATTTTCTCACTAAATCCAGCTGCAGCAACAGGTCACCCCCATCATCTTTAGTTGCCAATATCTCAACTTCTACTTAAGATAGAATAGATTTTTTTTACGCATGGAAAGGGAAATACAGTAAATTGTCTTTACAGTGAGACCAATAACTCCATATGTTCAAAATTTGAGGAGAGCCTGATTTCAAATGTGTCGTATCTCAAATGTACTGAACAGTGTATTACAGCTATAGAAAGGTATATTTCAGTAGGTGAGAGTTGTTATAAGTGGAGGCATAGATAAACAGTCTTCTACATGTCAGCCTTTCACGGATTCACTGGGCAGCCCATGAATTCAGTTATAAATATTCCCAGTTTTCTGTCCCAGCATTTCTCCACTAAGTAATTGAACTGAGCTTTTTTTTAAAGAATGCCAGTTCTTTGATTTCTGTGACCTGCGATTTTAATGTTTGAAATTTCAGGTTTTATTCTGTTTTTTATGCTTTTGTTTTCCTTCATTTATAATTTTCCTACATATATATTTATGTATATTCAGAATGATTCATGCAATGTTCTTGTAGGAATAGAAATTGAGAACACAAAGATTTTTGAAAATGGTTAAAATTTAGGTAAGAGATTATTGATTGAAATGAATAAATATTTGCTTGAAAACTAATTTTCAGTGTGAATTGTGTATAACATCTCAAACAATATTGTCAGAAGACAATCTCTGAAAGTGAAAACCTTCTGCCTGATGACTGAGAGGTGACTATGTCAGTGTGGGCGGCTGCAAATCACTTCCAAGTGTTTGACTGCAGGCTATGTGTGGGATGCCTGAGTAAGCTAGAGGCTCATGTGTAGCACTGTACAGCTAGTGAAGACAAGATCCCTGATTTACATAAATCAGCACAGACCAGTTCAAGGCATAGTTGATATTAACTTTAACTCTTATTACCCGTAGTTAATTTTCTGTTGCCAGAATTAATTCCCTTCATAATTTTGTTAAATTGGCATATACATAGTATATAAAAAATGACAGATCTTCCGCTTTTTCAAGCAGCTCCCACTAGTTTCCCACTAGTTTTTTTTGGCGTAGGGCTTTTTAGTTTTGAAGTGGTTCCATTTACGGCCATGTAACATGAAGTTTTTGAGGCCTACTGTATGTCAACTCAGTGACAATCGAGTCGTCACTTTGGTGGTCACGCCCTGACCTAGCAATCGAGTCGTCACTTCGTGGCCATGCCCTGACCTTGCAAGGACTGAGTCATCACTTCGGGTAATAAGAGTTAATGAAAAGAAGCTTCGTTAGTAACTAACTTTTTCTTTTGCCAGTAGCTGTCCCAGTGATGTGATATGATATGATAATTGATATGATAGGTGATAGAGGACACCTCTGCTCTTTAGCATTACATTGATCCAGGTGATAATGAGACCGACAGGTATTGCCGTCACTGTGTTATCTATTCCATGTTGTTTTTGTTGTTGATTTGGTGGAAAACTGATGATATTTGCCCCTCAGCATTGTCAGGTGTTCAGTTTGGTTCAAATCTCATTTCAATAGATCAGTGTACAAACGAGAGGCTAATAGAAAAAGTGGCATCTGGCCCAGTCTGATACCAGACAGTGGTTTATCTGCTAAGTCTGAGCCAATGTTACACATGGTCTCTTGTGCAAAGGTAGTGCACAGCCACACCAGAAGACCTTTAGACATTCATGTATATGTACACGTATGTGAATGACTAAGTTCCAAACATGACTGGATGGATGGTCCATTGATATTAGTTTTTTACAGAAGCTGAATATTACAACTGATGATAGTTATAAAACAATCAACACAGACTAAATTACATGTATATGGATGTTCCTGCATGCGAAAGTTACACAGATCTTAGGCAGGAGAGAAAGTATTCCAATGTCACGTCATTTACAGTCATATCATATAGATACCTGCACAATCTTCATCCTGTTTTTTTTTTTTGACAATTTTTCCCTTAGCAAACATCAAGTCTATAATATTCTAATGTAATGTGATTCAACCATATGTTCCAATTACAACATCAAATCACTGGCCTCTTGTGACACTAACCGTTTTCTGTAGTAATGCAAAATTTGAAGATGAAACAAACCTACATGTATGCTGTATGTCAGCCATGTATAATATAAAAGGCATGATGATTGAGATCTCTACAATATTAGAGACTTAGCCAGATACCGGTTCTCTTCAGTTATCAAATCAGCAATGCTAACTATTATTATGCTACCAAACTCATGTACAAG
>JBCEWB010402316.1:0-20592 GCA_039654565.1 Peronia peronii
TATCTATCTATCTATCTATCTATCTATCTATCTATCTATCTATCTATCTATCTATCTATCTATCTATATATCTATCTGTCTTTTGTCTGTCTGTCTTTCTATTATCTATCCATCCATCCGTCCATCCATTCATCCAATAATCCCTATGTGTGAGTATCTCTCATGTTTGCACATGTGTTTATCCAAAAAGGGTTGTAACAAAATGGCTACTCCGGGCTGTCCTTTCACGTCAGGCACGTGCAGGTAATTAACATCCCCCTGCCATTGATCTAGGTCACGTGCCCAATCTGGGATTTAATCACCAGGAACCCTGGAGAACTGGGTACAGGGCGTGGTTTGCCAGAGGGTATCAGGAATTAGTGGGCATCTGGACAAAATTCTTCTTTCTCTTCTCTTGTCATTTCTCCACGGTAACGTAAAATCTGATAAATGGATTCAACTACATGTAGCGAACATTCCTTCTGTTTTTAGATGTGACTCTTGTCATTATCCACGTCTGCTCACGATGTTCCTCGCCTCTACATAGTAAATCTATTCAATAAACCAATACCCTTTTTGCAGCGGCTTATGGGCAGTCATTTAACTCTTTGAAGTAGTGATTATTTTTCGTGGGTTAAACAGAAGTGTTCAGCTATTGTTTTTACACATCCTTGAGTTTCGGATCAGAGAAATTCTGTTAATGCTCAGATGAATTTTGTGTAATTAAGCTTATCTAATCAACACAAATTCGATCTGCAGAGGAACACTGTTTTGAGAATGGTGTATAGGATGGCTTTACAGAGCCAAAGTGTTAACATGGAATGCATCTGCCATGTCGTTGTCCCCCTTTTTCTTATGTGTGTCAGGTGTGTCTGTGTGTGTATGTATGTATGTGTGCACGTGTACGTGTGTGTGTTGTTGTTGTTGTTGTTTTTTCAACGGTTTATTGTCTTAGCGAATAAAATAGTGTCGTTTTTCATGTCTTTTTTTTTTTTTATAATTTTTCCATAAAATTTCGAAGTCAGCCAGTCTAATCAATCAAACTATTTTACGTCGAACTGTATGCCATTTTTGTATTCAATCCTGATGATGTGTTATCTGGCCATGGCCTTGTTGTTGTGTCTCGTTGTTATTGTTGTCGTTGTTGTTTACGTTGTTTGTTGAAATAGATTTCATTCTCCCCGGAGAAGTACGAGAACATAGTGGGGCAAAATCATATATAAAATATCTGAGATGAAGACTTTCAGATAGTTTTCTTTTCCTTTTTTTGTGCGTTTTCCTCTTCTTAAATTGTATCTATTTCCTTCTTAGAATTGAGACATTCCTTTTGATGAAGGGAATAGAATCAGAACTATGTATATGGCATATTCTAAGATTGCTTTTTCTTATAAAAGCGCCTTACTACTGGGATCTTTTTTATTATTTTCTGATAGTTTTTCCTTTCGTCAGTAATATATCTAAAAGTGCATAGGAAAGATGTATGCAGCGTGTGGCCAGACGCGTTGGCTATGGTTTATATTGTTTTCTCTCTCTCTCTCTTTCTTTCTCTCCCTCCATCTCCGAATCTCCCACTGTGAGATAAGAGAGACCCAAAAAAGGATTTAAAAGTCGGAAACTCGTCTCAAAAACTCCACGACGGTGATGCAAAGTCACGTCACGAACAAACACAGACAAAACACGGGAATAACAGCTCTCTGTGAACGGCACAGTTACAGAATGAATGGAGACGTAAAAGCTGCAAAATCACTACAGACAAAACACACACAGACGTACACTGTCAGACATAAATGCTGATGTAATGATGTAGTTTTGTGCTGATATCCCACGAGCACTTTGTAGCAGGCTTTTGTGTAAGACAATGTTCGGCTTTGCTGTAGAGCAACCGGAATTGGGCTAATGAGCTTTTAAACAGAAACTTAAACACACACACATATACATGCACACATGCATGCGCACACAAACACCCATATACAGAGTGTTCAGTACCGTGTATCATTATTGTGAAAGCCAATTGAAAAAGCATGCTGGTTTTTTTTATATGACAGAGATATCACGGTATTATTTAAGCCATACTGAATAAATTGTTTGTTGCTTTTTTTTTTTTTTTTCCAGATCAACCTGCAAGAGTTCAACGCTAAGAACGCACAGTTTCGTATCCTGCCACAGTACAAGGTCAAGTCTGAGGGAGAAGTGGTAAGTTCTTATGTTTTCTTTCGAATAACCAAATACTTCCCCCCCTCCCCCCCCAACCCCACCCAATCTCCCACCCCCCAAAGGAGTGGGTGGAGAAAGATGTGATAAGCCCGGTGAAGAATGAATGGAGCCAAAAAAGAGAAAAAATAGAGGGAAAGGACACGGGAAGGGCAGGCAAAATCAGGGAGATTGTCCCCTCTGGTTATTAGTCTTACCTCTCCAGGTTTTGGTCCTTTTGGTTTTGTCAGATGTAACAATAGCAGTAACTTTTGTCATGGCATTTTTGTCTCTTTTCACAACTTTCCTCAGTTTTTAAAAAGAAATAAAAATCCGTGCAAATGTGCCACATTCTCAATGTGACCCATTTGGTTTTGATTATCTTTATCAGAAAATACCGCCGGGAAAGTATTAGAGAAGACATGAATCTGCTCTGCCAAATACTGTCATTTCACTGTGTATTCGATTTATTATTATTGTTATTATTATTATTATTATTTAAGATATTGCAATTTACTTTGGCATCCCGATTGCTGGGAACTCTTGGCACAGATCCAAAACGTATTTGGTATTCCAGAAATAGTTCTCAAGTATGAATATAATTCGAGAATAAAGATCAGCAATCAAATCTATCTGTAATTGTTGAATACATATTCCCATTTATAAGAAGTTTACAGTAAACTCTCAAACCTTTTTGGTATTTTGATGTACCGAAGAGTGATCATGGCTGCACACAAAACTCAGCATGTTATTAACTTTTTTCTAAGGATATCACAGGTTGCATTTATATGAAATTTACACTAGCCGGATTTTAGGTGCTGGAGGTCATGGACGAGGAAACCCCTGCGGGTTCGTTGACCTAACTGATTAGGTTAATATCGTTTTCCTGTAGGTTCAAATCTACGACCAGATCATCTTTGAGAGTATCAAATCTCCCGGCCATTTCTTCCACGCCAGTGCAGGTTTCCAGATTGATCACTTCACATTTGGGTAGGTCGGCCCTCCCTCTTTCCACGAGCCTTTGTACAAACTTGTTGTAGTTGTGATTGTTGTGGATGTTGGTGGTGATGGTAATGTTAGCGTTGTTGTTCTTGTTGCTGTCACATGTAGGCTGATACTTACTGTTTTTAGGGTTTTACTCTTATTTGTTGCTGTTGTTGTTGTACACAATGAAGATTTTGGGGATGTTTTGGTTGTAGTTGTTGTTGATGTGCGTTCATTGTCCCTGTTTTCATGCTCTCCATCTTGATTTGTCGTTGTCGTTGTTAACTGTCAGAAAATCATCCCAACTTCTATGTTGTTCGTGGGATTATTGATGATGATGACGACGATGATGATGATGATGACGATGATGATGATCTTGTCGTTGTTGTTGTTGGATTTTCTGTTTCCATAATCTTCATCGTCATTTTGTTGTCGTTGTCGTTATTGAGGTGATCGCATCATCTTTGTTACTGTTAACGGTGGTCGAGTTGCCCCTGTCTCCATGTCGTTATTGTCGTTAGTGTTGGTGAGATCATCATGTCGTTGTTGCTGTTGTCGTTAAGGATGATGATGATAATATTGTCGTTGTTGATGGCTGTACCTTGGTGGATACTTATTTTGTATCCCGGTTCTTCATCCTGATTTCTCATTGCTGCTATCGTCGTTGTGGTTAGAGATGGTGGTGGTGATTTTCTTGGTGTAATTGTAGACTAACCGTCCATCTTGCCATCATCTTTGAACTAGACCCGATTGTTGTGGTTAGAGGTGGTGATGTGAGGTTAGCGTGATTGAAGCAACTGTTTACTGTAGATTGGTCGATCACGTGTCCGCGTCTTTTAATATGATTTGTTGTTGTCGTTGATAGTGATGGTGATGATGATGGTTTTCATTATTGCCCCGAGGAAGAGCCAAGCGGGCTCGAAAATTTGGCTAGCGATATAATTTTATTTTCTTAACGCAGTTCAAAAATCTTCATATTGTTTTTCAACTTTTTTGATGTATTTGATTAGTTGCCGGTGGACAGTCGTCTAAAGTTTAAGACATTTTTCGTAAAATGGTGATGGTGATGATGATGATATATGTTTACTTTGATGCCCTGATGAAGAGCCAGTTTGACTCGAAAATTTGGCATTTACTATTAACATCAAGATTAAGTTGTTTATATATGTTATTTGCTTTTCTTGAATTGTTTAGTTAGTTGCCGGTGAGACAGTATTATTTTATAAAATGATAATGATGATGATGATGGCGTTATTGTTGGTGTAGATAAATGTTGTTTTCCCCATTATTATGTTGTTATTTTGATCATTTGTTTTGACCTTCTTTTGCCTTGTGGCTCGTTGCTGATGTTGTCCTTTACTGTTTGACACCGTGGTTGTACTAAGACACCTCAGTGTATCCGTGGACGTCATGTCTTTTGTGTTTCTTTGTACGTTTTTCGTTTGTTGGATGGTTGTGTTTGACATGTGTTGCTGTTCCCACTGATCAAGTTCATATTATTATAATTAGCTCTCGCGCATGTAAATGTAGGCAGATCATAGCAATGGAATTTCTGTTATATGATTGTTATGATAATGTTGTGAATTACGGTTTTTATGTGTAGCGGGTTAACGTTGGTCTTATTACAGCGATTTTATTTTTTTCTTATGTCTGTACTGCCATAGTGGACAAAATTGTTTGTCAGATGTAAACAGCCGATGTTGTTGTTGTGATTGTTGTTGTCATTGTCGGGTTTTACTGGTTACATTTTTGTTGTTGTTGTTGTTGTTGTTGTTGTTGTGTTATTGTTGTTGTTATTTCTGTTAGTTCTAGTGTCCTCCTGCTGTTCCTAATCTTTCTACACTGGAATTCCTGGCTGGCTTGGCTGACGTCCAGTTCCACAGTTTTCTGTTATTTTCTTTATACCGTTGCCACACTGTTACTCTGTCAATGTGTATGTCACTGCCGGCTTTGTTTCAGTCTTTTTCCTTGGTCAGAGACGTATGTGGGCATTCTTGTTTTCATTGCTCCGTCTTTGCCCTTGTTATCACCGTTCTCTTCCAAAGTCATTCCTCTTTCACTGTTGCCGATGCTGCACTATGTTTTTTTTTTCTCTTTGCCTCTTCCTGTTGCTACATTTTTAAAAGGAAAAGTACCTAAGTCACTGTTCAGTCAGTTTGAGCAAAGGTCGAGAAAACTCAATGAAAAAAGAAAGAAAGAAAGAAAACAAAGAAAAGAAAAAAAAAAAAAAGAAGTCAGTGAGAAATGAATGGTCTAGATTTAAGGTACAAGCACTTAAATATCACGAGATGTAAAAGTGAATGGTATGTTTCCTCAGAATGATTTCTTTTTTTAAAAATGGGTTCTCTCAAAACGGACTTAAGTACTGTTCATGCCAAAGACATCACATTGTGACTTGGACTATCCTATCTCAGTGCCTGCCCTCTTCTATGCTAAATGCTGCGGACTGTAATGTGGTTATTGTTTCAACTCTCTTCCTCTGCATCATCAGAATGTTTCCTCTCAAACAAAGCTGTTCTTGTGCATCTCATACGGAATGTCTGGAAAGTTCATGTTTATGATATCAGTTTTTGCAGAGATATAAATATCTTGTTCTTTTTTACAAGCATCTGCCAATCAAATTCCTTCAGTTGTTTGTTTGTTTGTTTTTTGGAAAGCGCGCGAAGGGGGTGCATTCATATGTTACTATTCTTATTTTTTTAAATATATATGTCCTTTTCGGCCACAGTCAAGAGTTAGATATGGTATTATATGCATATGTATATCTATATTATGCTATTGATATGTTTCGTTGTTGCACATTCAACACAATCATTATACCTCAATGTTATCAATGTTATTCATCACAATCATGAATGTTATTGTATACATCAGTGCATAACATATTTCTGTCATATTTTTATGCATCATTATGGGAGAAGGACCCATCTTATTTTTTTCTATTTGTCATATCATATACTTTCTGTATGTTTTAAACTTTTTGTTTGTTGAGTTGTTTGTTTGTTTGTTACATGTTCAGTGTGAATAATAATCTATTATGTGATTTGTTAAGTGTCTGACTTTGTGGGATCTTTGTTCTATCGCTGACTTGCTTCCCCAAGGCATTTGGATCTTTAGTCCCATTTCACTGTTAAATTTGTGGTCGAGGATTATATTTCCCTTTAATTTTGCTCTGAACACGTCAGATAATTTTAGAATGACCCCGATGTTGTTTGTTGTTGTTGTTGTTGTTGTTGTTTTCTTGAATTTTTTTCTAAATTTTATTTTATGTTGTTTTTGTTGTATATTGTTTTATATATTTACTTTATTTATTTTTTACTTTATTTTATTCTATTTAGTTTAGCTCTATTTTAGTGTTATTTTATTCATCTTTTTTCGTTATGTTTTGTTTCTTTTGTGTACTTGGTTTGTAATACTCAATTTCATAACATGAAACACCTTTGTTTATTTTCGGTCTTAGATGCATGTCCTACTGGTACAAACATGACATACACAAATAACATCTCTGCAGCTCTCTTTTTTCTGTCTGCTTTTGTCTCTCTCTCCCCCCACCCCCCACCCCTCTCTCTCTCTTTCTCGCTCTTACGCCTGTTCGTTTTCTCTCTACCTTTTTAATGTTTACCTATCATTTCCTTCTTTTTTGTCTAATAGTACCTATTTTAGCTTTCTTGATCTACTCATTTAGATGGTTACATATTTTCACTTATATTCACATCGTTTTGTTTGTTGTTATCCTCATTCTCTCTCTCTCTCTCTCCTCTTTCTATGCTCCATGCTCTGTCTCTATTTTTCTCTCTCTCTCACAGAGTGCCCTACATTCATACACACTTGCATGTACACACAAACTTGATCCATGAAAACTCCTTGCTAACACATTTCATTGACATAAGAATTCGTTTATATCAGTCTTCGATATCCCCCATTATCAGTCAGTCTTGAAGATTAAGAGATGCAATAGTGAAGTAGATTAAAGCCAGTGCTTGATAATGTGTTGTATTCAAAACCTAGCAAAATGAAATGCCTTGGGAAAGTGAAGCACTGTCTGTTTGATATGCCTACTGTGATTTTCTTGAAATGTATCTCTACAATAACTTAATGTTATATGTCTTCTCTTGATGAAGTTTGTTTTATTTCTAAATGGAAAGATTTCTTCGTTTCTCAAAATGGATGATTCGGCAAGGAGGAAAAGAAGATTGATTATCGATATGATATTAAGAGCATTCAGCCTTGTCCTTGTGATTTGGTGATCATGTTGCTCCAGCTAAAAGAGAAATATTTATTATAATTGTTTTAGTTGTGCCAACATTTGAGGATTGAAATAACTTCCTGCAGCTTATTAGTAATGCAGCAGAATAATAAACATTGTGATAGTTACGACGTCAAAACAATTCAGATCAGCACTCAATAGATATCACAGCTCTAAAGATGCAGCACTTTGTTTAATAAATTAGGATAATGTTCACTCTCTTGCTGAGGCACGTTCAGATTTTCGTAGCAACAAAGTACTGTAACTGAAACATCCACTAGCTCTGATTGTGATCAGATGATCAGTCCAGCAAAAAGTAGTAATTACATGCCTGGTTTAAACACTGAAACGTTCCTGATTTGTGTATGATCGATGCTAGTCGGGATCATCTCAGAATAACATGATTCAGTTTCAGTAACGAACAGGCTGTAAGCAAAAAGTTATAACATTTAAAGAAGAAAGTTCTTACCACACTGAAAATTCTTACAACATCTAACAGCATGGGAACATTGGTTTCCATGGGCCTAGTCAACCTTTGCTTGCCGAATCATCACTCTTCTATAAACGTCACATAATCTCCTCCTTGTTTTTTTAGTCTGAGTCCTATAGATTCTTCCCTCACCTGGTAAGTAACAACAAGATCCTCCCCGTACCATCTACCCCTCCCGTTCCCCTCTTCGCCTCCTCCAGCCTTTTTTTTTCAATCCTTCAAGGCTTTTTTACAAACCTACCCGCATTTTTAAAGACAATTCTTTCCACTTATTTGGAAGATCTTGATTCCTTGCTTTTCTATTTCTTCTGATCTTCTTTTGTTTGTAATCGACCCTCACTTATTGCCAGTAGATTTCACCCGTATTGTATCAATGAGGAATGTTTTTGGGGTTTTTTTTTGCCAGCTCTGTTACTGCCCTATGTCAGGCACAAAGTGTGTTGAACAAGCAATGTAAAGAAGAAAATATTGTATGCCAGTTGATAGATCTATATAGATACAAAATACTATATTAAGGAGAAAACATTTCCGTCAGCCATGAATTTTAAAGAATTTTTCACGATGCACGTTTCAAGCAATAATGGTTCTTCTTTTCTATACTTTTTCAACATTCTTTGTATGTGGCAAAAGGAAGTAACGGGAATGGTAAAAGAAATCCCAAGTAGTGTGAGCATTTCATACATCTTGATGAATTTGCATTGAGCCTTTTTTTTTTTTTACAATTATATACAATCAAAACTCGGTGGTTGATAGAGCAAGGATTATTATTTTTTTTTTTTTTGGTAATTAAATATTATTTATTATTCTTTGTGGACTCAGATTGCAGAAGGGCTGTTTGCAGTTGTAAAATTTTGTTCGATTTTTTTTTTTTTTGCTGATTTGCCGTGAAATTAGGATAGAGGACAGAATTTTGCCGACGCTCCAAAATCAGAGTGTAAAACAGAAACACTGCTGTTTGTCAAAAATCTGGAATGAGTGAACGGATTGGGAATGGCAGTCCCCAAAGAATGACGGAAAATGATACGGTGCCATGGATTGGATAATGTATGATGAAAGACAGAATAGGAGAAAGAAAGCGAAAGAACGAAAGAAATATAGAAAGAACTAAAGCGAAAATAAAGAGAGAAACTAAGAACGAAACAAAGAGGAAGAGAGGGAAAGAAAGAAACCTATCAACAAACGAAAAAATAAACATGGAAGAACTCAAGATTCTTACAGAACTTTAAAGAGAAAAAGAACGCCATACGTCGATAAAATTAGCATCTTATATTCCTATTGGCGCCCGGCACGACAATTTATTTTAAAATGATTGTCGCCGTTGCAAGGAATGTCCTCAGCTGTGATTGATTGTCCTGAGCTATTGAAAGCAGAATCTTGTAGAACAATGGGTAAACTTCCTGTGAAAGAAAAGACAGTCTGCAATCCGATTTCTTTTAAGCAATTGAATTTTCGTCAGTACAATATATCGACAGTCATTGTCTGTATTCTAAGGATGGCGTATCTCCAAGCAACATTTCGGTGATACTGAACTGGAGTAAACATCTTGTCAAAATGGAAGTTCACTCTGAATGCTGAATTAGACACGTCGATATTTATTGGACTGGTGACTCCAAGTTTAAGTTAATTGATATATGTATCGGTTGACAGAGGGGCGGAAAAAAGTGGGAAGGACGTGCAGTTTGATATGTTCAGCATTCTAGATAGAATAATGATGCCCTTTTCATTAATAAATTTTGATATTGCTGTCAGAGAAGTTGTTCATGTTATGTCCGCTGGCTTATACACTGGCTCAGTGCCTTCACAGTTTGACACTTTTGTCCCTCCAGTGTTGAAACAAACAGTCACTTTGTCAGTCTTTAAAAAGTTAAAATATAATGCCAAAGTCATCTTTAAGATTGTGTCTTTGCCTCACAAGAAATTCAGTAGTTTTATCGTAGGAATTGAAATGATTTCTTCAGAGTGAAAACAGTGACAATTGTAGGACATTGAGAAGGTTCAAGTGGTTACATGTTAGTTCTGAAGAATGTATGCCCGATGGAGAAGGGACGGGCAAATGGCAAGTGACATTCTGCTGCTGTTATTGGTAAATGAAATCATCAAGTCATCCCCTTATAGTAAACGCGGATTGAGAATACAGCACGAAGACATTTTTCTCTGTTAACCCGCAATTTACCCAATATCGTATTGTGCTGAATTTTATCCTCATTACCACTTATGTTGTCCACACAGCTGGTTGTCTATTTACATATTAAAGCTGTTGTGTTTTCGCACAATCATAGAAGTGAGCACATTTTTGCCTATGAATCTCTTGACATTGCATCATTTTTTAAAAAAAATTGCAATATATATTTTTTTTTCTTTGGTTCATTATTACGTGCAAAAGCTTCATGAATGCAGCTGCATTTTGTGACCATGCTTTTGATTTTGCAAAAGAAAAGTATACAAGGGAGGTGAGGTGGACAGTAGAATAAAGTTTGTGGTCTCTAAAACATCTTCCTACAACATACTAGACGTGATATCTGAACTTTGCTGTTTCAATTTTTGATTGAATCTGAATTGACAAAAACTGACCTAAGAGGTCCTGTGGTCTTAATTAATTATGTCTTGAACTTTTATCCTTGTCTTTTTTTCTCTTATCACTGTCGTATCAACCGTAGATTTGCAGATTAGTGCTAAAAAGAAAAGCAAATTGGTAAATAATAGAAGTAAAGTTAAATGTGTAAGATCTTGTTACTTTTGGAGTGGTTTTTCGAGAACCTGGAAACCCTTTTATTCCAGTGCATTTTGCTTAAGGGCATTTATACAACGTATTTAATATGATTTAGAATCTAATGGCGTAAAATAGGTCCTCTCTCATTGGTTCACTTCATATTTATGTGAACCGCCTCTTTTCAGCTGCAAAAATGTGATTGAAGATCAGTTCATCACATGTGTGTTAATTTTCTTTGATTTCTCTTCCGGTTCTAATAAACTTCCAGGTGGCCGTTTTATTTTGAGATCAGACATAATAATTATCTTCTCTTTAATACTGTAAGTTTTGATCAGCCACTTAACCGATTGCTATGCTGATCTGGTTGCCATCTTCCGTTAAAGATGATCACCATTGGGAACTTGAGACGAGATCAGCACAACAGTTTCAAATTGTTTTTAGACAGAACAGAATGAAAGGAAAGAATTCAAAATTAAGCAGAGAAGTCTTGGTTGTTTTACTCATTGCTCGGTTATTTTGGCGTTATGTTTGTACTGATATAATTTAGTTCACATTAATGCTAATGCCTAGATTTCTTTTTAGCTGTTGTTTTTCCTCCCTATTTGATGCTTGGCCCGCACATGTGATGATGTGTTGTTATGTCTTTTTTTCCCTTAAAGATGCGCCACGGCTGAGATTGACTTGTTCAAGGGCTTTCTTTGCCTATGAGGCCATCTTTAGCCTTGTGGCATATTGGCATATTCACCGTATTCACTTCCAGTTATATTTTAAAGCACTCCTTCACCTCAAGTATTGCTTTGTAGATAGTTCAATACGTTTCAATGTTTCACCAACCATCGTTGCATTGTTTGCTCCACGTTTGCATTGGATCTACACCATTAATTTGATCAAGCCTGGATACCTTAATTTTCTTCATAGTTAGATACCATTTGATTTGTTGTCACTAAATTTTCTCGCCTTTTTATGGCACCGAGCTTTCAAACTGCTTAATTTGAAATACATATAGTTTTCTTTTTACTGTGGCAACAAAGAGGTTTTGAATTTGAAGCCATTGAGGAAGTTGCACAGAATTTGTATTTAAGCTCCTTCTCGCTACAACGTCAGTGCATACCTCAACTTTTACAGTTCTTTCCTCATTCACGTGGCAACCAATTAAGATTTTACATTCTTTCTATCTCTCAGATTTTCTACTAAATCTGTTTTTATTCTCCCCGCTCTAACCTGCCCTCTCTTTATCGATTGTCCTAGATACCTTTCCTTGTCTTCTCGCTCTCATGTCCAAAATCGTTTACATCTAATGAGCTGATTTGTTCAAAGTTGTAAAGAGAAGCAATAATTGTTTGTTCCAAACTTCCTTATGTACTTACATTTCTATATGGCTATTTCTGAGTATATAACTCTGTTGTTGTCAGGTACAAGGTAATAACATTACAATCAACAAGACTTTGGTCGGATCATAATACGTTTTTGGCTGCCAAATACAAAAGACAGTGAATAAATGAGTAATAAATAAATAAATAAATAATAAACGTAGATAAATAAATAAATAAATACATGACAAATACATTAAAAAAAACATAATTAAGAGGTCAAGTTGTAAGATAACTACTTTTTAATCGGATATCTCCTCGTGCATTATTTTATGGCAAAGGTTTTGAGATTGAAAGTTTATTGTCCGATTTTAGATGTTTGCACAGCCAATAATGAAAAACATGAAATAGCAATATGTTGGCGAGTAGGAAAGGTTTTGAAATTATGAACACTACATGGTATGTTTCGTAGAGCCACAATTTCTAATATAAAACAAAATAAATCCCTCGCTCTGTCTTTGTATATTTCTGAAAGTGTTTGTCTGCGTGATTTTCTCTCAATTATCCTGTAAGATTTCACTGCCCTGATCTGCAGAGATTCATAAAATTGCAAGATACTATTATTCTTGTCTGAAACGTCACATGATTAGTTGTCTTTTGTTGTTGTTGTTGTTGTTGGTTTTTCCCTTCTGAACGTGCAATATACAGCAAACTAGTCAGAGTTGGCCCCTTCTCCTGGCAAGAAAAAGAATTTGCAGAATAGCTGAGAAATGATTTCGTGTAGCCAGGCAGTAGCAAAAACTAGATTCAAAGGGTAACATTTTTATAGAAATCTGGAAAGCATTTTGAGTCTGATATGATTTACAGTCTTGTCGAAAGAAGAACGAATCTGTATGTTTATTAAATAATGAGACCAAAAATCAGATTTATTGTTCAATGATAGAGTAACAAAAAAACTGAAAAGCCATATCTTTCAAGTTAAGCCTATCGTCCACCTCGCCTATTGGATTCCAGGCAGAGTTAGTTACATTCTCTGGTCACACTCAAAAATGATGTGCTGTATATCAATTAGATTCTGTATATGACGTGAGTAATATGTATGCTGCATGTTTTTATGTAATAATTTACCATCAGTCAGAACGATGCATACAAAGCTGTCCACGTGCAGTGAGGCAGAAAAAAGGGAGGAATCCATTGGAAAAGACACTTCAGAGAATATTGAGAAAAAAGAAAACAAAAGAAGATAGAAGGACAGAAAGGAAGAAAGATGGAAAGAAAGACAACAAAGAAAGATTACATTGAAAGAGGAAGTGATATGAACAGATGAAAGAAAAAAAAGAGAAAGAAAAAGAATAAAAGAAAGAAAGAAAGAAGGGAAGAAAGAGAGACCGAAAGAAAAAAAGGAATAAAGAAAGACAGTAACTAAGTAAGATAGAGAAAAGAAAGAAAGCGAGAAAGAAAGAAAAAAAAGAAAGAAAACAGGGAAGTACCAGTACGAAAAAACAAGACCCAAATCACTCTGTTGTTCCTGGCCCTGTTTACTTGCAGGTCGGAGCTGAACCTTGGCGTGGAGCGGTCTGGCTTCACTCTGGTCAGATTTTGTAAGGAAAACCCCGATCTCGAACTCTTTGTCAAGGTAACGTGTGGCCCACCCTGTCTCTGCAACAGCTATAGACCTTTTTTTTTTGTTCTTCTCCAGTGTAACAGTTCGTTATGGTTTTCTTTTTTTTTCTGAATTTCCAAGGTGTTCTTTTTTTTTTTTTCGAAATTTCTCACTTGTATGGGACGACAAGGTAAAATTTGTGTCGCTAATTCTTTGTTGACGGGGGTAAAGGAAAATTCATTGTTGATTGTTATGTTTCAATTTCTTGATTATGAGTACACCAAAGATATTGCTTAAATTCTCTCAAATATAAAAGATATAATATACAATGTTAAGAGTACACGGTGTTGGTAATCATTTTTGCTTTTGCATTTTCCAAACAATTTCGACTTTTCCGACTGTTTAAAAAAAAAAAAAGAGAGAGAGAGAGAGAAAAAAAAAGGTAAAATCTAAGACAACAATAACAGTCAGTCCTGTAATGGTAGAGATGAAATTAAGTTAAAAAATGTAACTGCAAATATTAATTCAAACTCAAGGCATTACAACATTACTTATACTGTGAACATTTGGTATTTCGCCATTTCGGTTTCATTTCTTTTCTAATAATTTGTATATTATGGATTGTTACTATTGGGATGAATTCACGGATAGGAACGTTTTTCCACACAGTCTCGATTTTGTGCTGTACGATCACCTAGATTGTGGTAAATGTTGTGTTTCTGTTTCTTTCCTTTTTTTTCCATTGTCATGGCTTTCCCATCGTCCGCATTCACTCTCTCTTAATCACCATCATTCATTTCGATATCCCCACATAAGTCATTTCAACTTGAGTCGGTGGAGTCTATTTAACATCAGTCCAATCTGATTAGAAGATCTTTGATTTGTCATCTTAACTTTAAGCCAGTGAGCCGGTCCAACAATTGTATTATTCATAGAGCATTACTTGCATTTATACTTCAGTTTGTGAAATAAACTAACATCAGTCGGTAAGATCATTACATCTACTAACATTGATCTGAATTTCATGTAATTAATTTATTCAACATTGAACCATTATGTCAGTAGCTTTTTCATTAGCCATTTGGACTTTCGGTATCTAAATAAAATTGACATCAGCCACTAAAGTTATCAGCTTTTTTACTAGTTATTTAAACTGTTATCCATAAATGTTAGGAGTTTTTCTGCAACCTGATTTCTTTTATGTAGTATGGAGACCCCGTAAAGATATATTTTATGCAATATCATAACTACGTGTCCTGTGAGTCATTTCCAGATTACCTTTAATGTTTAGGGTATCCTTACCGGAACATAATATAATGAATAGATTCTATTTCGGGTCATTAAGGCAACTGAAAATTGCATGACACATGTATTTCGATACATTGAATTTGTTGAATAAAGAAAGATAAGCAATAATCTTATCTTTATGCACATCATTCATCGAATCATTGATTCACTTATTGATTCACTCATTTAATCCATGATTTCGTCACTCCTTCATGACAGTAGCAGTGTTAACTCTGTGAGAATCGTCGCTCCCCACCCTATGACCTTCTATGCATTTGCAGTCCAGTAGAGATGTGGACCAAGCTTATCCCTAGAGCAGCGTTTTGCAGCATTTTTCGTTGCTTTCCCTCCCCCGTAGTAGTGGATCCACCACCAAACCAAATAAGCTTTGCAGAGCAAAAGAAAGGCAAACGAATTTTAATTTTGAACACGAAACATTCATGTGATAACTTTTACGTTTCCGTATTCATTTTTGTGGTTTATTTTCTGTGTTCTCTTACTTTGTTTTTTTATTTTCAGAGAGGCATTTCAGTTATACCAAAATACATAAAGGTACAGAGAGGAACATCCTATGTATTATAATCAGTGTGCATACATGTGTATCCAGCCCTTTATATCCCTGAGTGATGGTGGTTTCTATTGACTATCTCTTATTCCTGTGGAGAGCAAACTTTTCGATGCATCTGCTGTTTCAATATTACTATATCCATCCGTCCCTTTGTTGTGTTAGATATCTAATCGAAATGTTGTCAGCTTCGTGATAGGGAATTTTAAGTAACCAATTTACCAGTATCGTGTTTATTTGGAGACGAAATTGAACTTATTGTATTAGTGGAAAGAATAATTTCTGCTTTTAGACTAACAAGAAAATGTTGTAAATCTAAAAAGAACAAACAAACAAACAGACAACCGTCTATAATGTGTGCTTGTTGAATTTATTCCCCCTTAATTATCCCCAAAACATTGAAGAAAGACCGGTAAATTCGAAAAGTATATTGATATGGCGTGTCTAGCAAAAGAAACACGGCATATGTATGCAGATCTTCTGTCACATATATCCCAGCTCTATTTTTCCTTAGTTGCTACATCATTTCCTGTTCCAGCCCGTGCTCTTTGGCCATGTCAAATACTACCATATTTGTGGTTTAGTTGTATTCAATTGCCCTTTTCATTTTATTTATTCATTTTATTTACTTATTAATTTATTTATTGGTTTTGTTCCTTTCTGTTTATTTGCTTCTCTACTCTGTTCTAACAAATGGCTTTTGCTTTGTTAAGCTATGTCTGCTTTGGTAACCTCAGCTTTGGCTTGGCTTTGCTTTGCACGCTCCTTATGAACAGTTTCCGAGGGGACAGTAAGTGTTTATTATGTAAAATATGAAAAAACATCGATGTCTTTGTATCATAACAGTTATCGCTTCCTCTCATCTTTGCTTTATAAAGTAAATCAAATACAAAATTTTCAATCTCATTTTTATTCAGTTTTATTTTGTTTTGTCATGTATGATTATTTTTTCTTTTAAAATGTAAACATGTTTAGAGACAGATCTACTAACTGTTATTTTTTTAATATAACGACATGTATCCTCTACAAATTGATATATTCCCTACTAATTCAGTGTTATTTATAGATACTACATGGTATTAACTGTCAACCAGATTGCTAGGAATAGTCAGTTTCTTCCTCTGCTTGACTTTTTGTGTTACTTCTCTGTTGATCCCGAGGGCCCATAATATGTTTTACTTTCTCAACAGTAAATTAGTAAAACGCTAAGTAAATAGAAACTATGATCATGTTCGGTAGTTAGAAAGAAACATAATCTCCAGCTCTAATAACACCATTGCCAGTTTATGAAATGGAACACCTCTCACTCCGCACTGGTGTTTAACTCTTTCAGTGTTTTAGAGGCACAAATTGTGAGGAGGAAAACTGCGACTATATGAGCCAGAGCGTTACTGTTTCTTTTCATTGAGTGCTGGGAGTGAGCTCCCTTGACTTTGAAGCTGACTGCTGGTTTTTACAATACACCTGTGGGTTGATTTAGTCCTTTGTTTACATTTTAGTGAGAGGACCGGGAGAAACGAATCTAGGATTTTGGACTTGTTTTTCTTTTTTTCATTATTGGATTAATAACCCAATCTTGAAACCAATAACTGTTGAAAGCTATATACCGTTGGAGTGAGTTATTGATTTGCTGAAATATTGTGGATAACGTTGTGGATAAAATACAGCAACGGTCACCGGAAAACGTGAGTTACATTAGTGTTCTTTCAATGGATATTAAAAAATAAGTAAAAGTTCTCATATTTTCCTCAAATTCCCCTCCCCCCTTCTCCCCCGCCTCTCACCACAAGACTTCCCCGACCCCCTCACCCCTACTCCTTTTTGAAAAGCAACAGTTTCCCTTAAAAGATCATCGATTTCTTTAAACGAAATATAGAGCTATGGCTGGCATACTTTGCCATACTGAAGGATTTTTGCGTCCTTTTTCCCTTTCTTTTTTTTAGAGTTCGTTTTTGTTAACTTTTGTTTTGTTTTAATGAAAGAATTTCTTATGACAGATGTGACATAAAAGTCCATCATGTTTCAGAACCATGGCACTGAAAGAGTTAAACAAAGCTATAGGGCACTGACAGAACGTCACGGATCTGCCTACAAACTATTCCCCGTCCCACCTGCTTACCACAGCAAGAGTAACTTCTGGCGAAAAGTTCCTAACATCCGCACAATGAGCACGTCACTTCATAAAGACAACACATTTGTCTACCTTTATCCAAACGGCTGCACAAGCTATAAATATAGGCAGATCAGAATCAAATGGCACAAGCAACCTTTAAATATTTATCTACTGGAAGATTAGAAATATTTTATCAAAAGTGTTGCTTAACTCCTATTTTTTTTTCTGTTCATAAACGAAACACCGTTTCAAGAGTTACTGTCACTTTTTCATCTTTTTTTTCAAATAAAGTACATGACACTAAGACTAGGTCTTGTGACAAAACGTAAATTGTTTCAAAGCTGTTACGAAAATGTCATCAAAAACTGCCCTCCAGTCTAAAACAATTCCTTGAACAGAAAGCAGTAGATGTATAAATTTTTGTCAATGAATCATTTCATGTACAAGTTTATATGGGGGCATTAAAAAGGCTGGCGTCCAAAAAGAAAAAAATATTCAGTTAAAAATAGTGCAAATACACAGCTGTGCAAACTTTGATCTATCCTGTTTCCTTCAGTGCGGATCTATGGAATCATGAAGAGCCTGTTGATTCTGATCGTAGTGAAACACTATATCTTAATCATTCACACATCTGTGTTGGAAGCGATGGACACTTACAATAACAGCTGCTCTCCACAGATTTTCTCATTTGCACAAAAACAGGAAAACATTCCACGAAAATCAGGATGCTTTTGTGATTTCCCTTATTAGTTTGTTAGTCAGCTGTTATCAATCTTGATTATGAAATGGTACTTTTCGCTGTATCGGAAAACACCACTTGAGTTAATATAGTTTTATAGATCTTGTCATCTATGCGCCCTCGGATAAAACTATTCTGTTTGAATCTACAGTATAGTGAATACATAGAGTGAGACTTGAAGTGGATCTTCGCACTTTTTCATGATATATAGCTCAGGATGTTTAGTAAAGTTTACTTGAAAAAGATTGTTCTAAGAATTATACATGCGGACATACTCATTTATATCCTGAAACTTTTTTTTTCTTTATATATGAACGTGAAATAATACATTCTGTGTTTTCTATCTTGTAACTGATTTTATTTAGAGGGAAATGAAGTGACGAGAGAATCTTGAACCAACAGTTTCATTTTCTTTCAATATTATGACATTATTATTACATTATTATCCTTCCTCTATACCCTGCTTCTATTGTTATCTCAGTTTCCATCCATCCTATCTCTTCCCTCCCCATACCGTTTGAATATCTTATCAGTAAAGCAACGCTTATACAATGAAGTTCCTTTTTTGCCAGCTTGTATATGTACATTACCAAACGACTGGGAATTAATATCAGTTGTTCTAGTATCATTGAAGAGCAAAGAGCTTTTTTCATCATATATCTGCATTATCACCGCATGTCTTTATTCAAGTTGTTTGTCATTAAGTCGGATCTCACACAACCATGCTCCAAGAGCGTAGTTCACACTATCAAGCTTCTATCATATATTCAGGGCGGCAGCGTCATCCGGCTGTTTCACAAAGAGCTGGAGGCCTACCTGGTGGCTGAGGGCTTGTTCAACGACGATGTCACAGAAGATGGTAAGTTACCATACAACTGTAGTTTTGTCATTCCAGCGATACATTTTACCGTTACTATCATAATGGTGGGAGAAACTAGCTATCCTCTATAATAAATGTTGTCTTTATAGTGTTAGACCTTTCGTTAACTGTTTGGCTTTGTTCTGTCTGTATTCATGCCGTCCAGATAACCTCCTTATTTTGTACAGTTGTGATTATCTCATTGCATGAATTCCAGTGACTTCACCAGATAACCCGTCCCTTACCGCAAGACATCATGAGATTGGTTTACTTTAGTATAATAAAATGTAGTGCATGCTCTTTTCCTTTCTAATGCTATATATTATAATCATACGATCCTATTATGTAGGCGTTTTGCTATTTTGCCCCCATGACTTTGAAATAACAGTATGCTGGGAACCTCTATGTTCCTATCCTTGCACTGCATAGACGTGAATGATAATCGCACCATATTTGTGACACTTCGTGCCTGTTTTGTTTTATCAGAGTGCAGACCATTTGAAAACAAATACGGATTATTTTATTCGTTTATGTGAACGTACCGAAGCTCGAGGTGCGCAATACTCTTGCTTAAAAAAAAATTAAAAAATCACAACCTGACTTTTCTGAATGTCAAAGACCCGGCAAGTTAGGAGAGGCTTGAGACAGAAATCACAGGGAATAGAGGTCACAGGTAGGACAATTGATACTTGGAGGAACAAAGTGAAGAAATTCGACTGCCTTTGTAGATCTTATGAAAGTATTAACGTGCAGTTAAACAGCGATCTGTCTATGAAAGCGACTCGATATCACTATAGTATCAAACACGATCTTTTCTAAGGTCCTCAGAGTGATTTGTTTGAATGCTTGATCTAGCAACTTTTAAAGCTTCAAATCTGGATCCAGCATGCTCGAATTAGAGGAAAAGTGTGGAAATTTGTTTCGCTATGTGTCCGGTTACCATGATAGCGCCGCCATTTTTTATTTTGTGTCCAGAAAATTAACTGTCTTCAAAAGCCTAAGCTCCTAGAGTATTGAATGTAATCATTTGCAATGTTGTACATTAATGGGATAGCTCTATATAAAAGACAATATACTTTTTTGTTTGTTTGTTTATTTTATTTATAGGTCATTTACCGTCTGGCATACATTTTTGAAATATATTATGTGTATTAACCGATGCATACACGTTTTATTTCTCAGTCTTCCACCAAATATCCAGTTTTCCTTCTAAAACCTCAACATATTTCAGAAAGGGAAATGCATATTATTAAAACACATGTGGGATATATTCAAAGTTGAAGTGGATTCAGAAATAAAAATGTCCCGGGGAAAACAATTTGAACAAACATACATTTCAGGAAGTAACAACTGAATTTTCATAACGTTTCTATACAATCTTCTAGTGATGCCGCCTTGATGACGTTGAGGGACAGATGTTTCAGCCCCCGCGTTACTTTTCTCATGTCAGATAGGGTCAAAGTGTCTGAAAATATCAAGAACGCGATTTTCATATTTTGACCCGAAGACCTCATTTT